>APFE030990930.1:20357-32979 GCA_000404065.3 Pinus taeda
TTCAGGCAAAATGCTAATTTACTGTTAACTATTTCCTAATTAAAAACAATTCACAGTTTGTAATTGCTATGGTCCTAATGACCTTCTGGGAAATGAAACAAATAATAAAGAAAAGTAAAACAATCGACAAGTCTAATAACCTGTCCAGCTATGCATGTAGGATTTGTTTGTTCTTGTTCTCTTCACGAGACCGTCAACCACCTTCTGTCTCCTCGGAGCTGGATGCTCCTGCATCATTTTATATTGATATGTTGTTCTAAAAACATGCATTAAAACTCTCAACTGATTTTGTCTTAATATTTTATAAATCATTACAATTTTAACAATGGGCATGCGGGAAATTTAGTTATAAACATTTGGGTATTAATATGAGCTAATTTCTTTGATTTATAAATTTTTGTGTGGTGCATTACTATTCTATAATTGGTTTTATGATCATGGTTGTGGTAATTTAAGCCTTTTGGTTTACCCAGGCACATGCAACAAGCTAGGAAGGCCCCCTTGTGAAGTACGCTGTCTCTTATATGTAGATAAATAGATTTTGGTTTCAAAGAGTGGTTAATTATCATCAATTCGAATTATTTCGTGCTTTAATTTGCTAGTAGTTTGTTTTTATTATAATTAAAGTTTGCTCATATTTATGATTTGATTTGTTTATAGTTTGAATGTCAACATGGTGTAAGCTATTGATATAAACTTTTCGATTGAATAAAGATTTCATTTCTCTTTGATTGCAAAACATTAAATTTGTAGTTAATTTATGACAAGTCTTTACATGAGTATGAGGGTTTAAAAATGTTTAGAACCATGACTATGTTGAAGTAGTTAAATTGCAACTATTTCCACAGATTAGACTTTGATTTCATGATCATTTTCAGAAAAGAGAATTACAAATTAGACCATGCATATATAGTGCATTACACTTCAAAATTTTACCAACTCGGATTGATGATTTAAATATAACAAGATTCTAGTATAGTTGAATTGACTGACAATTGATTCAAAACTAAACATGTCCACAATCATCACATAATGGGTGCATCAATAATCAACTCATAATACCCTAGGTTAATTAAGCCAACTCTATTCAAATTAAGATAATAATAAAATAAAATAATAAAAAAAAAGAAACCCATCATGGTAAGAAATGTCTGCCCACTCAAGAACATCATTCTCATATGGAAGAAAATTAATAGTGATAGGTGAGAAAGGAAATTGCTCACAAGTAGTTTTCACAAGGAACTTTATAAAACTCCATTCAACATATATCCAAGATAAACATCATCCACTCTCTAAGAATGTAAACCTCATGTTGCGTAATATTAACATTAATCCTATCATTTGGGTGGTACATGTGGGAGGGATTATCATAAACCCTAAAAGAGAAATAGAATTAACACTTGCTTAGGGTTTGATTACCTCCACTAATAACTAGGCTAAAGCCTACTATCTTTTGTATAGGATGATAATTTCCTCTTCTCTCCAAATTTAGAATCTGATCATGATTGGAATCTCAAAAAATATAGTCATAAACATAGTATTGAATATTGTTCCCATGGATTTTCTTTTGGCATCAATGATAGAGTGGATTTAAAGTATCACAAACTCTTTCTCTAAAATTTAATATTGTCATGAGGTGAGGGACAAAAATACTTTAGATTTTAGGTATGCACGTCAAGCATGTTTGATAAATGAGGCTAACATTGTTATAAATGGCGAGCATTACTCCCAACCTAGACCTTAATATGACGATGGATTATGCACTTAATATGCATTTAATCTAGCATATGTCTTGTTGTAAGGCAAGTGAGATTCTTTGTATTTTTATTTTTATTTTTTGTTTTGTTTTGTTTTGTTTTTTTGTTTATGGTAAATGATGACCCCCATCCCGTCTCATGCTCCTTTACCTCTCTTTACATGCTTCTAAACTCATGCTATATAATTATGTTAACTATTGTGGGATCAAGGATTTTTAGTCCAATTTCTTTGAGCATTGTCTTTGGCATTCCAACTCAAGGATTAGTTCAATGTTTCTTGGTCTTTGGCTTTGGGTAGTAGTATTAGATCCTCTCCTTCTTTGTTTCTTAGGTAATCCAACACCTTTAACTTTTATCCATCATGAAGATTTGGCCAATTATAGGTTTGTGTTGCATCTCAGTTTGGAAGAGCTAGTAGTTGTATCTTTCACCAATGACATAGCATTTCTTTTAGATGACTGTCAATTTGCTTTTGGAGATAGTTGGTATTTGAGTAACCTCTCTCCAAATTAAAAATATTGGCAAGTTTGAGGTGAAATTTTATAGTTATGGTTTGAATTTTATCAAAGCTCCAGGTGCTTATCTAGTTCCTGCTCTTGTTTGGGTGTATCAACGACTCTCACTTGGACTTTGTGTCGTTCTCTCATATTCTCTTGTTCATTCTTGCATCAGGTATAACTCACTAGGAGTCAGGACAATTTGGATTCATCTTTTCTGCAACCCGAGATTATTCATACTATGTTATTTTTTATAGGGATCAACAATGAAGAATATAATGATATTTCTATTTGGATTTGTGATTTGGATTTCTACCCTATTAAATGGATTGCAAGAAACTCCAAGAGATAAGGCAAGCTTTGGAGGCACAAGGAAGAAATTCATGGTAACTACAACTTGATTCTTCTAGCCAATGAGAAAATCCTTTAACATGATAGTAATGTCATCTTCCAAGTTGCTACATTAATGGGAACCCTAGTGTAGTAGAGAGATAAAATAAATGTGGTGGAAGAAAATTGTAATATGGTTAGATATATGGTTGTCAACCATTCTAAAGGTGAATATTCTAGAGCTTCTAACTAGGTGCAATCAGTTAATTCTAAATGTGGAAAGAAAATAGAAGAAGACATTTTTCATTAGCTCTTAGAGAATCTTGAATTTGTCAAGCAAGCGTTATGTTGGTCAAAGGAAGTAGCATATAAAGCCACCTATTGAAAATCCCTTTATTAAGTTCATATGTATTACATAATTCTTAGGATTTTAGGTCTATTTTATAGAATATTGTTAGACTTTTTTTTATAGTTTGGTACTTGAGATTGCTTATGTTATATAATTTCATGCTATTAGTTAGTCTATTTTTGGTCTTCTTATAAACTGTTTTAAAAGTAACCTCATTTTATTCTTCATGATGGTAGTTAGTCTCTTTTGGTATTTCTATGTATTGTTTTGAAACACACTTTATTGTACTTTTGTCACAAGCACTACTACACCTTTTGCTTAATATAAAATTCTTTTAGTTATAATGAAGAAAATAAAATCAATCCTATCATATTTGGCCACAATTCCATAAAATACTTTATCTATCTAACCCTTCTACAGGTGCCAAAAAGGTAGATAAAATCAACCTAATGATTATGCTATAGGCTTGTAAAGTGGCACATTGACTCATCATTTCCAAAAATGGGCTTTTGTATCAAATATAGGAAATGAGTACGCTTAAAATCATTGGGACTCAACTTGCTAAAAGAACCCTTAAGAACCTGTGCATTAATAATATTTCACAGATCCAAACCTACAATCAATTAGCTTGTACACAATTCATTTCAACCAATATGCACATATAATCCTCGACAAGCTTGCATATATAACTCAATGTGATGGGATTGTTACTTTTTAGAAGATGATTCAAATAAGATCAACCCAAAACGTGCAATAGTGATTGACAATGTTCTTCTTCAAGACCAAACTCACTAGGTAGTAAAATGCCACCAATAGAATACTCTATGAACTTGTGTGTATACAACCCAAATACCACACCTGTACATGCTACAAAGTGTTGTGTATAACCAACATCAACCCTTTACATTCCTATGGATGAGACATTATCTACAACAAGAGAGATATCAAGATTATTTGCAATTTCTCAAAACACAACCATGTCAAATAGGGAAAATTTTAGGGGTTGGATTTTGTTTGTGTGCTAATTTTCCATGATTTTCTAGAAAAGATTCACCAATTTACTTTTTCTAAAAGTGATTTGCCCAAATTCTATAGGATAAAACTATTTTACCTTAAAACTTGCTAAATTTTAATAAAAAACTATATAGATCCTGAGAAATTTGAACTATTTTTTTGAGAAATATCACCAAACATTTTACCATTTGCATATTAAGAAGTAAAAATATTCACCAAGATTTTTGCACTTTATAATAATTTTTCCTCAAAATTTTCGTTTATGTCAAAAAACTCAAGATGTTGCTATTTTATCAAAGAAAGAAATAGTAAAAATGACCAACATTTACTATTAAACTTAAAGAATAACAAAATATCTTCAATCTCATATGCATTATGCTATCATCTCTCCATCGTGCCTTGCATTTAATCCATCAAGGGCCAAGTCCATCATGATACAAGCTCAAAAATATGATCCAAGATTGACCTCAAGGCCATGTAAACATTTGGAAAGGCTTTTCAAACCATCAAACCACCACAACAAGCATTACAAACCAATGTCAAATTTTGGCCAATAAGGCAAGGCTGATTTGTACATAAAAGAAGTTGACTAGATATTTGGAACTTTCATTTACCACAATACACAAATTCCCAAATTAAAGGGTTTGATTGATGTCATAGCTAGAGATAATAGCTAAAAAATAGGTCAAATCCATTGATTTATGAAATAATTGGTTGAATTTTGAACTAATAACTCTTGACTTCAAAATTTTAATAGAACAAGGGTTGTATCATTAGCAAAAAAATTCAAAAGCATCCACGAGATTAGACACTTGTTTGACCTCTACATGCACTATTTATTACAAACAAAATCCAAATGGATGCTAGAAAACTATGGGTCAACACCATCAAAGAATTAGGCTACCACCTAAGAAGATAGGAAGAATAACTAGAACACTCAATACTATTATCACTTAGGAATGCAATACACAACATAAAGTGATGATGGTTACCTTTATGGGTTAGGGAAACCCTCTTCTCTCCAAAAATATGTTACTCGTACTAATTTTTTTTCTATGGCTTCCAAATATTCAAACCACATAGGCATGAACTCAAAAATGTTGCCTTCAAACCACATAGGCATGAACTCAAAAATGTTACCTTCAACATTGCGCTTAATGCACAGTGTGAGCTCAAGTTATCTCAATGAGCTTGGCCCTCACTCTTAGGGAGAAATATTCACAAATTCAAGCAAGGAGAGTTGGTATGAAGGATATATTCTAGGCTCTCAACCTTTCACACAGAGAAATGAATTGGGTATCCTTCAATCTACTAATTAATAATCCGAACACATGTGTAGAATAATTTACCTCAACACATTCAACAAAGTGATGAAGCAAAACGCAAAAATGAGCAAGCCAGGGAGAACTAAGGAAAATTCAATTAAACTCCCACAACAATCCTCCCTTATTGTATTAAAATGGATTGTCAAGACCATAACCTAACAATTTAATACACCCATTATCCTAAAAGGGTCATAGGTATGTTTGTTGCAATATGAATACCAAGCATTTTCCATAGAAAATTCCAAGACAATCAAGCTTAAAGAGGGTTGTGGTGGGGTGGGGGGTGTGATATTACAACCAATGTATATCTGAAGCACATATAACTTGCATGGTTAACCTTGTACGTTTTTTTACCTTGTGTGCATATATTATACCAAGTTTTGATACACGCACACACAGACCATAAGTGCGAGGGAAATTTGAATGAAGGAACAAAACCATGCTTTCCTTATGTCTTTAACATCACATTCATGCACCTAGCACTTTGTTTTTTCATCGGTGACATTCTTTGGTGTAGGTATTTTAACATATACTTAACCAAGATAGCAACAAGACATATAAATAATAAAATAATTGCCAACCAACCATACCACTGAGTTTTTGTTCATTCGTATTTTCCCGTGGAAAACTATAACCAAGTAAAATCAAGACCAAACAAGATATGTTGAAAATACAATAATGAAATAATAACATTAAACATATATGCATATTAATTATTTTCTCCATTATATTCAGTGATTTATAACAACCAAGGACTAATCCACAAACATACAAGCATGTGATAATCCACATCAACATAGACATATTAACAACATCATAGAACAAATCATGGAGTGATAATATACCATCAACATATATAAGCATAAATAAATGGACTATCAACCAATAACATATTCATCATTTGCATGACAACTATGCACACTAGGAGGATACCCTACAAATACATATTAAGATATTTTGGCAAAAGAAAAGCATGTTCATTATTAGTGTGATTGACACAAGTAGAGTCAAGATGAGTATAAGCTTTGTTATAATTTATTTGTGTGACTATTATGCACACTAGGAGGATACCCTACAACTAGCTATTAAGAGATTTTGGAAAAAGCAAAGCATATCCATTATTAGGGTTATTGATGCAAGTAAAATTTTGATATAAGTTGTGTTCTCACACATTGCAACCAATCAAATGTTGATAATATTTTGAGACAACATTTAGTGACACCACTTCGTATTGTGTTTGTACAATATTTAGACATTAAGGTATTATGTTTTTCAAGATGAAACCTAGGCTTGCCATGGAGTAAATTACACCAATCAAGCTTAGGCATTGGTGATAGTAATAGTATAAGAAGATACCTAGAGTCACATTCATTTCTAAAAAGGATAGAAAATGAACAAAATGGGGCTAATGTTTTACAGTAGGAAAATAAAAAGGGATAGTACGAAGAGTTGGGAAACCATAACAATACCCTTTACGCATTACAACTCATGCAAGGTGGAACATTAGGAACCTCTTGGCAACTTTCTTTTATTTTCATTATAAGCCCCTACCACAACATTCAACTAACCATGGTCATGTCAACAATAAATAGACAAGACATATATGGATGTGATTCCATAGATAACCTACTATTTGATGTTTATATGTACAAATGTGAGCAAAAATTTGGGAAATTCCAATCATAAAGAAAAATACAATATAAAAAGAAGATTTTGTTGTAATGAAACATGAAAGGAAACATTGCAGAAAATACAAAACAAATTGGAACTTTGAAAAAATAAATCTAAGAAGAGAAGATAGAAGGAATGGAGACAACTGCAATAAAAAATAATGAAAACTAAACAAAATTGAACTAACAGATGCAAAACCAAAATTGGTCAATAGCAAGGCTTCATTTTATAGTAATAATATTTGTAATAATTCTTTTTCTTCCTCTAGTAATAGGGTGGTTAATCTCTTGAGTTTTTCTTTTGACCCTCCGGTCTTTAGTTTGTTGGAGAAACGTTTAAGTTTCTCCCTTGATCCTAGAAGGATCATGATTAATGATATTATTTATGACATTGATTACGATATTAGAGACTTACCGGACGTCACTAAAGATATCATTAGGTAGGATTGTGTTGTTATCCTTAGAAAGGAAAATCCCCGAACAACAACATTAGCAAACTTGAGTTTGACACTCTCAAGTAGTTAAACAATAAAAAGCATAGTTTTGTTCTCAAAGCTGACAAAGGTGGGGATGTGGTTATTTTAGATAGAGAGGATTATCGATCGAAAATGTTGGATCACCTTTGTAATAGTTGGAGCTATAGGAAACTTAATAAGGATCCTTTAAAGAAGATCTCCAAAAATGTGGCTGTTGCTATTAAATCTAGCAACTCGGTTAACTCTTTTAGTCAGAAGCGTATCGAAAGTAGTCCCTTTACCCCCAAAATCTATCGCCTTCCAAATATTCTTAAGGAAGGGACTCCCCTAAGGCCCATTGTCAACATTATAGGTGAACCAACCTATCTTCTCGCTAAATATTTAGCCCAGATGCTAAAACCCTTGGTTGTTATTACAGATTCTTTTGTCAAGGACTCCTCATCATTTGTCAGCGAGTTAAAGGGTATTATGCTTAATCTTGATGACAGGCTTGTGAGTTTGTATGTGGTCTCCCTCTACACTAATATCCCTATCAATGAGGCCATTGAAGTCATCAAGCGTATTACGGATCCTGATACGACTGAATTAGTTGGTATCTGTCTCACCTCCACCTTCTTCTCTTTTGATGGGGAATTATATGAACAAACTTGTGCTGTTGCCATGGGTTCCCCCCTCTCCCCTATGGTTTCTAATCTATTCATGGAGGACTTTGAATCAAAGGCCTTAGCCTCTTCTTGATTTCTTCCTAAAATGTGGAAGAGGTTTGTTGATGACACTTGTGTCATCTGGTCCGATGGTAAGGAAAAGTTGGAACTTTTTTTTCGTCATCTTAACAATCAGTCTAGTTCCATAAAATTCACCATGGAATTTGAAAGCAATGGTAGTATTCCTTTCCTTGATGTCCTCCTTTCAAGGCAAGAAGATGGCTCTTTTTCTCACCAAGTATTTTGGAAGAAAACTCACACAGAGCAATATCTTCATGCTAAGTCTCATAATTTCCTGGTTCAAAAGCTTGGTGTTTTCAACACTTTAGCAACTAGAGCTTTAAGAGTTTCTAATGTTAACCATATTAGTGATGAGAAATCTCATCTCCTGAAGTTTTTCCTTAATAATGGGTACAATAGGCACTAATGTACTAAGGCTTTCCTCAAATTCGAAAAAGGTCCTGGGATTAAGAATGAACCCAAGGATCGATTCTCAGGGTTGCATCTCCCATTTATCCAAGGAAACACTGACAAGATTGTGAATATCTTAAGGAAGCATAAGCTTCCTTCAACCTTTTGACCTTTGAATACCTTAAGGAGTTCCCTAAGATCTATAAAAGACTTAGTGGACCCTAAAAATTTGAAAGGTGTTTATGTTATCCCTTGCTATTCGAGACTCTCAACATAGGTGAAACCAATCGCACAATTAATCAAAGGATTCATGAGCACGTCGCCGACATCGAGCATGGTAGGACCCGCTCCTTTGCTTCGGCTAAACATGCAAAAAAAAAACTAAGAATCACATATGCATTAAGAAGGCCTAGGTCATTGCTAGGATTAGTTATTTCCACCATCGAAAATTCAAAGAAGGCCCAATAATCTGAATAGAGATGATGGTTGGAAAACAAGCAAAAGTTGGGTTCCTGTCCTACCTACCTAAGTTTGTTTTTTATAGGTGTATATTTCTTTTTATTTCTGTTTATCTTACTTTGAGTTTATGTTATAATTTATCCTATTTCGTTTTAAATAAAAAATGATAAAAAACAATTAGTTTCTAAAAAAAATTAATTTCATTATTTCTGGATCCTTTAATTAAAGGACCTTGTTCCTTGTTTTGTTTGACTTGGATTTCTGTAATTAATTTTTCTTGGACCCTCTATTTATTTTTATGGCCTTGGCACCTTATTTCTTTGACCTTGCATTTTTAGGTTTTCCTAGTGTTGATTTTCTTGAGTTTTGATTCTTTTGCTTCTAGTATCTTGACTCCATTTATTATTGTTATGAATTTGCTCCTTGTTTCTTGTTTGACTTTGAACTTTTAATTATTTTTAATCTAATTATTAAACTAAATATTGAACCCTAACTTATTATTAGATTTTATTTATTATAATATGGTCTTAATAAGTAATGTTACTTATTAAAATATTATTTTTCAAAAACTAGTTGTTTATTATAGCCGTTATCTTGACAAAGGATCTCTACATTGCTCTCTATTTAAACTGGTGCAATAAATTGCCTCTTCATCTTGTCCTGACGATGAACCACACTGGATGGTTCGAAATGCGTTGGAAAATATTTTTCCTATGTGATCACTACCAAAAACATTTTCTTAACAATGATACTTGTTGTTTTTCGGTTTGTCAGTGTTGCACATAGTCCATTGTAGGGACCCATGGTAAAGAGAGGCAAATAATATCAAAGAATTCAATCCACAAAGACAAAAAAATCAATCCCCAAATATGAAGTTTTGTCGTAGCGGCTACAACCACCCTCCAAAATTTTGCCTTAGCCTGTTTTGGAGCCTTCCTACCAACCTTCACAGCAACTTGCCTTGCTTCGTCAAGTCCTCAAGCTTCAATGTCTTTCTTCCTCAAAGGTAGCCTGTCGATCACAGTTTGATCTTTTCCCTTCACAGGCTTCTCACCCAGACTTGGTCCAGTTGCAGGCTGAGTAGCTTCCTCTTGAAAATTGCGCATTTCTGGAGGGCAACCAACCTTCCCTCCAAAAATTGCGCAATCCTCTTCGACAACTTGCTGGGCTCCAGGATTTCGCAATCCTGCAAGATAACCCTCCCAACAGGATTTGCGCAAATTTTCCCAGTAGTAGGCTGTTCATCCTAGGATTTGCGCAAATCTAGGCAGCAGTCAGCTTCTCAGCCCAGAAATTACGCAAATCTCTTGGGCAGCCAGCTCAGCTCCCATCCAAAAATGCACATTTTTCTCCAGCAATCAAGCAGTCTCTTGCATGTGTAGCTGAGTTGACAACTAAGTTGACTAGTTCCCTCTGGGACTGAACAAAACAGACTTGCATGCATAGGTTGTTTCTCCCAAGGTAGCATGCAAAGGCATCCCCTATTTCAGAGATCTATGTTTAGCAGTTGGAGGTTACATGCAAGGAACAATTCGGAAACCTCCCTCCAAGTGTCGCTTCCCCTAGATTTATGGCATGCGTGTCACAACCTCGATGTTATCAAAACTCATCAATTGGACGTTGCAGAGCTCATTCCTCATATAAAACTTGTAGTTATGACATCCCACATCACATCTAGGAGCAGTCAGCACATTCAGCTCAACTGTTTTGGGGTAAGCTCACTTCCATGCCTTGTGTTGCATTTCTATCGCTTTTTGTGTTTTCGCTTGTGGGAGTATTGTTTGCTTGATTTCTTTGAACGCTTTTTGTCATTTACATGTATATTATCTTGACCTAGCTCTGTTTCAATTTTCATTGCTAGCTCACTACTGTCGCATGCATGGAACTGTTTTGCACGGAGGCTTGCCCAACTGGCGAACTACCTCACCCACATGCATGATTGATCTGTTTGTTGAATATTTCATTCATGTTTTGCATGCACTATTGATCACTTATGCTATCACTTAGTGTCACCATGCATTCACTGACTTACTTGCTTTCAGTGGCCCGTCAACGAGTCAGGCCAACCTTGGCCTGAGCTCTGCTTTCACCAAGGTTGCATTGCTCAATTTGGGAAACAAAGGCTCACCTTCCTCTCCAGATTTGCGCATTCCTACCCAACACTAGCCTCCAGGACTATTTTGCGCATTTCTGGAGAACAGTGGCTACTTGGCTCAAGAAATTGTGCAAATCTGTCCCTGGGCCAGCAATGCTTCCCAGTTGGAATTGCGCAATGTGCAATTCCGGCAGTCATCAGCCATACTAGACTGTGCATTGTGCAGTTCCAACAATTAGTTAGTCTCTCAGCAGCCTGGACTATGCCTTATGCAGTCTTGGCAATAGGTCTCCCAACCTCACGGCCGTAATTGCGCAACCTTCATGATCATTCACCCAAGTATGTTGCAAGTCATTTCTCATGTTCATTCTGGTTTTCGACTAATAGATTGCTGCTATGAGTGTTTCCATGTCTCCAGGTATCGCAGGTGTTAATCTGCCTCTCAGCAGCACATGTACAATGGCTTCCAAGAGAGTAGAGACGAAGACATTGTTTAGAGCATGCTCGGGGATGTAGTCGATCAAGTGTCTATGAGCTTGCCTACTCACGAAGACATCAAGTTGTTCATGGATAAGGACATCAATCAACATCATCACAACGAGTAGCATCATGAACAACAACTGAAGGTAGCATACCGAATGTAGTGAACACAACGAATGAAGTGAACACAGCGAACGCAAGAGGAAGGTTGTTGACACCATAGAGGCAGAGAAAAGTTGCAAGATCAAGCAGATCCATTAATAATGAAAGCAACTTTGGAGACTTAGGCTTTGAAGTGACGGTGTGACATGAAGATATCGCAAAGGCAGAATATGGAACAAAGAAGGAGTTGCATGTGATGAAGCAGAAACTCAGGAAGAACATGAAGCTGCATAGGCAGTGCAATGAGTTGCAGCAGGAACATGAACAAAAATGATTGCGAGATGCACTCACGGATGAAATTGCAACAGTACAAGTTAAGGATCCATCCCATCAATTGACACAGAGCAAGCATGGTGAGCAGTGTTGTTGATCGCATGCAAAGGATCCAACAACATGCATGATGTTGACCACATGCATGCAATCCAACCCATTTAACACACTCACCAAGGCAAAGACAAGAAGCAAGTCCAACTGGAGTTGAACATGTATTTTGGGAAGTTGATGCACATGACCACCAACACACACTTGAAGATCAACACGAACACTATGCATCAGTGCGTTTCCAATTCAACCGTACCCAAGAAGACCATGTGCATGTTAGCAGACGAGTTGGATGAAAGGGGCCGAATTAATGCACCTGTTACAATGGAGGCAAGAGTTCGCTTTAGCAAGATGTCACCATGAGGTGCATGCACACCATCATGGACGAGTAAGCTTGGCATCAGCTCACCACCTTCAATATCACAAGCATATCAAAGAGTTGGTCTCATCACAATGGACCAAGTGTTAGTGATGTCTTGCAAGGCTTGCTCAAGCCATGTTGTCTCACATGAGTACATGTGCATTGTAATGTTGAGTCATGTCAAGTGTAAGTCAAGTGTCAATGGTTGGAT
>APFE030990934.1:0-40357 GCA_000404065.3 Pinus taeda
ATTTAGATTTAAATCTGGCAACTATAAATATACATACTCTGTCTCTCTAATTTTGATTTTAAATTTTAAATATATAATTTATTTGAAACAAACCATTAAACCCCATTCAAACTACATAGCTATAATCTGCTGCAATCTTGCTCCCTGGATTGAATTGGTGATCGCAAACTATCCATCAAATCGTGACAGCCGTGATTATATTCGTTACAGAGATTCTGCTCCCCAGGAAGAGATCACACACTAGCAAATTGTGACAGCCATGATTATATTCTTTATTCGTTACAAAGAAAAATGTGTATGATATTGTATTCTCATGGTTACAAAGAAAAATGTACAGTCACACTTTATGGGGAAAGGGTTGAAACGATGGGAGATTGATAATGATAGCTATCCTGTTAAAATATGCATAAAAAGGAAGCTGATTGCAGAAAATTCATAAAATATTGCACTGTGAAATATGACAGTTCTCAAAATACTATAATCAACCGGTAGCCCATCCATAGCCATCTGCTCCATCATCTACTTTGGATTTCTTTATTGTCCATCATTTACTTTGTGCAACACAGCTTGATGAAATGGAGGGCTTCTGGCCTAATCATCACAACTAATGTGGACTGCAATAAATCCTAATCCTGTGTACGGTAGGGCTTGTTTAATCTATTTCACTTTTTGGAGACCGATCCTCATCCTCTGGTCCTGGAAGGCTTCCACTATATTTAGTTTTTCTATGCTTTTTTGGATGGTCACTCATATTTACTGTGTTATTGGCTCATTAATGCTTTGATCATATACAGCTATCTAGCATTAATGAGTCAATAGCCCCTTAAATATTGGTTGCTCTATTAAATGTGACCATCATCCACAAATGGACTTGCATTTAATTAGATATTCCATTTTGTTTACATCTCACAACTTTTTTTTTGAGGTGGCACTGTGATAAGAGGTTTCATTCAATTCCATGTGACTTTATGACCTTATCAATTAATATTATTTGGTTAGATTTTGTAGGGAGCTAAAAAAAAATTAAGAAAAAAATGGTTAAGTGAAGTTTAGATATATGATTAATTGGAAATATGATATACAATGTGCAAATGCAACTGAGTCATTAAACGTACACACAAAAATGGGGAACAATTCAGTAGCATTATAATTATTTTTATTAGCTTCGAAAATAAATTTGCATGTCTTTTTACAAATGGATAATAACACCCCAAAAAACATAATTGGGTCAAGTTCCCCCTTCTCAAAGATGCTCATAAGTGAAGGTCTTCTCTAAACTTATATTCATCACACAAAATCACAATATTTTGTTGGTTACTTAAGATTGTGCTTTTTGGTCCTTTTACACCATGAAAGCTGTCCTCCTCAATTTAGCTAATTTATGGGCTTTCTTCAATGTTGCATGAGTTATAGGCTTATTCCTTTTCTTTTTCTATAGTTTTACCCAATATTATTTTTGGAATTTCATTTTGTTTTTTCTTTTGAAATGGTTTTACGTATCTCTCTCCATGAGTGTTAGGGATTAATGTATATTATAAATATTTCTGTAAATATTAAGTTAGGAGAAATATGATTAAGTCATAAGTGAATCATTTGAATCTTTTGGAAAATAAAACAAAATGTCTTCCTCTTGTATATATGAGCTAATGAAAATCATTAAGGCGTAAAGTTATTCCCTCAAACTAATAATGGTAATAAAGCTGGTTATTTTTATTGATAACTCCATGAATTGTTCGTTGACAAAATATGCTCTTCCCAAGAATCCAAGAATCTTTTACATGGAGCATTTAAATGTGTAGAGATCTATTGGATCACAATATTTGGAACTCTTAACGTAAGAGTGGTCCTTTAACAATTATTGGTGTTTTAATGATCTCCATTTTGATGCTCATTCAACTTCCTCAAAGGGAGGATGGCTCATTATCGATGACTCAACATTTCAACACCTCGGACTCTAGTGAATGTACCACTCTCTTGAGGAAGTTCATTGGCATCTAGCAAGTAAAGCCACTTTCCCTTTGCCAAATCCCATAGCATGGTAACCTCGTCTTTTCCCTATTGGTGTAAAGTGAGTTGTTAGGAAAAATATAAGTCATGAGAGGAGATGACCACATGAGAGAAACTATTATTGGTCTTATGGCATAAAGCTAACCGTAATATGTACCAAAATAACAGTCTCATGCTTTTGAAGATGGTCTAAAACTAAGATTGAACTTTAGTAGGATTAAATGTATTGAATGAAGGATGGCTACTATAAAGCATTGAATATCTATAACCAACCATGATGAAAATGAATTCCTTTGAGGTTTGGAATCTGTAAACACTAGCCCTTGTATAACCATGAACCATTGCAGATGGTATCTTCCTTCATTTTTTGTGATACCAACTCTCTATATCTTGCATTTTTGTATTGTCAATTTGGGCTATGAAGAAAGACGTTTTTTACCTCATTTTACTGAACTTTGGTGCATTTTGGGATCATTGTGGCATAGAGTTAAGTTGAGTGGCATGTCCAAATTATGTTTCCTTGAGATACAAGTGACGAAAACAATTCTCTTGCAAACACTAAGTTACAAGATGATCCTGATCTCTATTGTAAAATAAATTCTCTCATTTCCATTATTGGTATATTAGTAAATGATAGACAATGACCAGAATGGTCCAAAAATATTAAACACACTATGAGTTTTAACGATTGCGGGATGGCATTTGTGAAGGAGATGATGACAAAGGATCTTCCAAAACTACAACAAATACGAAGCTTTCAATATGAAGAACAAATACAAGAAATCATATACCTTGATTACTACAACGTTAAATGATGAGGTAAGCCACCATATTTTTTCTATTAAAGACACTTATGATGCTTTGAAGAAATTGAAGGACTTGCATGACCCATGCTCATTATTTGAACTCATATATTCATTGTTGAAGTTTTCCAACCTAGAGTTGAAGAATGCTTATCCCATACTGTTAGTGTTAGTGGGAAAATTCTTGGAAGGTGTACCAAAAACCCTCAATTTAGTTATTGGTGACTAATAACCCTAAGAAAAATTAATAAAAACTACAATTTCTCTTCAAATATGCAAAATAAACATTAGAAACCCTGCAAAATATGGTTTGAAAATAGAACAACAAAAAGCAACAAATAAAATGAATGAGACCCAATAGTATAAAAATGATTTTTATTTTATTGAAATGAAATAAAATTGATACACGTGATGAGGAGAATATGCAAACTTAGATCTACAAGATCCCCTTCTGTGGGATGGATTCTTTGCTACCCTGTGCTTCAGCTACAACCCTCTCTCTTAATGGATGAAATGGGCAAAAGGAAATGATGGTCATTAGGAATATTTTATAATATTTTAAAGAAGGAAAGATTATTTGAAATGGTCAAATATCTCTATTTAGTAAACTAACTCAAAGATAATGTTTTATTGAGTTAATTTAGAAAATAGTTAAAGTAATTAACAAATAAAAAATTACTTATTAATTACTTTAGGAAGATCTGGTCAAAGTGAGTTAGAGATCATTACTAAATAATGATTTAATAATTATCTCATGAGAGAAATAAGGGATAAATAAGGAATATTAAATAAATAATGATTTATTCAATTATTCCTAGATGATTTAATAAAAATGGTTTAGAATTAGTCATTAAATAATTATTTCAAAAGAATAATAAATAAATAATGATTTATTTAATTATTCTAATGGGCTTTTTGGGTTTTAATAAGAAATAATTTAGGAAAATAGTTCTCTAAATTATTTCCAAAGGTGAAGGTGGGTTTTAATGTGTAAAAACTCATTGTGCATGGTGTATTTCAATCATCCTAGTAGAAAGTGGCTAGGTGGTCACTTTTTAGGTGATAACACATAGCTTTAGTTTCTAAGATCAAAGTCACCACACACAAAATCCATGCCATTAGGGTAAATATTGAAATTAATCCCAGAACTTTAAATAAGGCACTCTACCCTAAATATTCTCACTACCTTTAATCATTTCAAGTTAGTGGACAAATGAAGTCCCTCACACTTAACTCTTTTGTGGAGAAAGTTGCAAAATGTGAGAAAGATTTTGAAAATAAGACAACTCATCCAACTAGAGAGACCATGTGCCTTACTCAAAAAGGGAAGAAGCAATCACATGATTCTTCTAGAGGAGAAGGTAGCAAATGAAGATGTGTAAGATAGGATTTCAGAGGTAGGGGGTAGGCACAGTCAAGGTCAGATAGATTTAATATTCACTATGTCCATTGTGGAAAGAATGAACATGAGGCAAAGACATGTAGAATCCCATGAGAGAAGCTCAAACACAAGTTGGATTAGAAACAAAACAAAGGTAGAGAATTAAATTTATCCAAAGGTAAAGCACATGTATCTACTCGTGATATTGTTTCCCATTGGAATTGTTGGAGTAAGTGAAGACTTATATAACACATCATTTGCTTATTGGAGAGATGCATGGCTTCTCGACATTGGTGCAACATGCCACATGATCTTTTGAAGAGACTTTTTTTAATATTTCAATAATAATAAAATGGTATAGCCTATTTTGTGGATAAATCATGTCACAAACCTTTGAGAATTAGCACTATTAGCCTCAAATTACATGGATTCATGAATTTTAGTTTGCTCTTGAGTGACGAAGGAACCTATCTTCTCATATTCACATTCAATAGTAAGGCCACTCCACTCATATATTTAATGGAAAATTAAAAATAAATAATACTTTTGAAAAGATGGTCATTATGACAAGAGTAGAGGATGAACAATGTTGAAGTGGAAAGGGAGGATTGCTCATTGATGGGCCTCTAAATTAGACATAAATTAAGGCCCATGCCTATAAATTAGACATAAATTAAGGCCCATCTAACCATCCTTTAACACATTAAACCTCTCGTTTTGCATTAGATAATGTATTTATAACTTTAATATGTTTGTTAGGAAAGTTTATGGATAATTGCATATTTGTGCCTAATATTATTTATTTTTGTGGAATATTGTGAAAATATTGGGCAAATTATGAAGATTTGGAGGAGGAGATAATTTAGGGACTTTCTCCCTACTAGATGAGGATCAATATTAAATAATAAGTCAACAAGATATTATGAAATTATTGAACAGATTGTGGAGCTCCAAAAATTGAGAAAATCTAGGAATGTGTTCCCAGCCATTTAATGCAGATTCCTAGTATTGGGAACCAGATCCACTAATAAAGGGATTTTGGTGGGAAAAGCTTCCTCCTTTCATGGGAAATGATTTCTAATAATTTTGTATAAGTACCAAGTCGAATTTGCCTCTAGGGGTGGATTCTGATTAGTCTTTTTGGGGAGAGAACTCGTATTTTTGCAACTCCACTTTCATTTCTTGCAGGGATGTAATTGTATTGATGGAGATAATAAAGACTAGTATCATGTTCAACTTCTAAACCTTGGTATTCTTCATAGGACTCTAAGTTTCCTTGGGCTTGGCCATCCCAGGAGCCTCAGAGCCCTTTTGTATCATTTGATTTTCTTCTTGTCACTTCTTATTCACATGCATCTCTTGTTCTTGTTTCTTTCTATTCCTGCATTTAGTATTAATGATTTATTGTTGTAGGATTGGGTTAAATCGTTCATGTAAGTTCTTTTGTAGGATCAAAGCATTATTTGATCCTTGGAAAATATTTGGAAGGTCATAGTAATCATTGAGCTACTTGGATTAATTTTCTTATTCCCAAATCTAGATTTCTAGAACTCCTTTGTGGCAAAGAACAATAAATTTCTGCTATTTTTTAGAGTATGCTAACGAGCTTCAGTTGAGTTGTTTCCACTTGAATTATATCACAAAAAAATTCTAGTTAATAAAAAAAATTATTCCATTGCATTTTCACTTGATTAGGTTAGGCATTTGATAGATTTAGTAGCTCACTAGTTCTCTAATTTCTAGATTTTAGACTAGTAATTTTCTACTTTTTTAGCATGGGTTAACAGAGATAATTTTTAGTGGTTCCACTTGGAATGGGGACCTAATACATCCTAGTCAATAACAAAAATTTTCCCATCCAATTTGGATTTGATTTGCTAGTCATTCGATGAATTATAACTTCATGTAGTAAATCTGTAACATCTTATAGTTTCCTGTAGTAGCCTTCTAACATGAATTTACTTGCCCAGATTCACTCAAGAAGCTTGGATATTGTCCCTTAGGGTTGAATCAAGACCCGTATGCTCTAAAAAAAATATTATGGAAGATTAAATACCAGTTAGGACTCACCTCTTTACCCATGCAAAACATTTAAGTGATTTAGTTTAATGGACAGATTTATGGATTGGATAATACAATGATGATTTTCTTGATTGCTACCTACAATGAACTATGTTAATGGATCTAAACTCTCTGAAATGTAATGGTTGACATCTAGTTCATGATATTTACTTTAGGCAATTAGAATAGATTTGTTTCCTTGTATTTTCTTTCTTGCAATAGGTGAAGGTTTCCATTTTGAGCATTTCATTTTCTACAATTAGTTTAGGATTTGATTTTATTACATGCACTCATTTACATCATGACAGCAAAGGAATGACACATCGTATGTTGCACATATAGTGTTGATACCTCTTAAGTATGTATGAACCTCGGGTTGATAATTAAAGTCGGTAGCCTTGGGAGTTGCAACATTCTTGTTGCAATACCGAAGCTCATCACTTTTTGGCATCGTTGCAGGGGAGGTGTCAAAGTATGTATTGTTTTCTTTCCTAGTTTATTCATTTCATTTACTTTCTGCAAAAAAAAAAAAATATTTTCATTAGGCATATTTCATTTCAAAAACATAAAAGTGCATTGCATTAGTGTTTTCATTCAATCATAAAAACAAAAAAATTATCCAATGGCAACCCACCCCCCATTTGATCATGTGGTGCAGTAAGAGCCACATCACCATTAATTTTTGCAGGTAGAAGAAGAAGAGATGACAAAGAATGTAGAAGAAATGGATGGAGATGATGAAAATGAGCAAGATCCTCTCGAATTTCCCATTCAAGAAACTGATGGTAGTGTGCACATGAAGAACATCCCTCCATATTTTCTTCCAAAATTTCATGGTCTGAGGTCAGAGGATCCGGAAACCTTTCTCTTTGAATTTGAAATTGTTGGTAGATCTTATGGTTACTTATTAAAAACTAAAAAATTGAGATTGTTTCCGGCAACATTGAAGGATAGAGCTCTTAGATGGTTCATGAGTTTAGGGACTAATTGAATAATATCATGGAATGATATGCAAAAGATATTTCTAGAAAAATATAAAGATCATGAAATTAAAAAAGAAATATTTAGAATGAATCAAAAAGAAAATGAGAGTCTAGAATATCTAACAGAGAGGTTCATGTATAATGTTAAGAGGGAAAAACTACATCATTTAGGATCCGACACACTAAAAACCCTATTACTTAGAACAATTAGGGATGAGTGGATTGATCTCCTTGATTTCATGTGTAGAGGTGATGTATACCAATTATCATTTGAATAAATTTGTGAAGCATGCAAACAAATATTAAGAGGAAGGGAAAGAGTAAGTAAATCAACATCAATATCAGTAAGTCAATCTAAACCTAGAAATTTGTTTGATGACTTTAAAACATAAATTCTTAGCAATTTAACCAAACAAGTAGAAATGTTAAGAATGCTAGATGAAGAAAAATAAGGTGTTGATATTTGTGTTGTCCGTGTAGAATCACATGATGTTAAATATTGCCCCTCATTACCAAGGTTGAAGGAAGTTTACCAAGAGGACAATGGAGCAAGTCAATTACCAATGCAGCTATGTTATGTAGCTCAAAGAGGACCATGACAACCTAGTCAACCTAGTATGATACAAGAGCCTAATTCACAATTTCAAAGTTATGCATATCCACCTCAAAGTAATTGGAACACACCCTTTCCTTGAAAACATTGACCATATCAACCCCAAAACCAATCTTGGCAACAAGGTTGGCAAGGAATTTATGGGAGCCATCCATATTATCCTCAATATTTTCCTCAATGTCCTCTATACTCAACTCCATGTTATCCCTACCATCAACCTCCACCACAACCACAACCCTAACCACATCCATCTCAAATATTCACTCCCACTCAACTACCTGTACCACCATTTCCAAACCCACAAATTGAAGTAGCTCAACCTACTTACAATGTTTAAGGTACAACACTCCCAAACATCTCCTCTTGAGCTAAATGGTATTCACTATAGCTCATGAAAAGTATTGCAAAAAAGAGATTCTCTTGATATCATTGAAGGACCACATCCAAAAGAAGAACATTCAAATGAGAATACCAAAGGATCATGGGTTGCATTTGATGAAGAGCAGAAAAAAGAAAGAAATAAATAAATAATAATAATAATAATAATAAGAATAATAAATAAATCATAGATTGAGAGAACTCCCTCATGGTTACCATCAAATCCTCCATGTTTTCAAGAGAACAATTAGCAAAAAGAGGAAGATTTGAAGGTCATGGAAGAAGAAGACATTCAAGATGATCCAAATCAGCAAATGGACCAAGGGCATCACAACTATATTGAAATATGGTTCCAAACAGTCATTAAATTGCAGCAACACTCTCTTCTTTAACTATGCTTGATATCATCAAAGTCAAATCATTTGATCTCTCAAATTAAGGTATATGTCAAAGCATACATTTCAAGCCTACACCGCACATGGCTCCATTGAAAGTATTCTTATACTTGAAAGCGATTTTTTTTTTCAAGTAGAGTAGGGTTAAAAAATTAAAATATTAAAATATTAAAAAATGAAAAACAAGAGAGAAAACAAAACATTTCAGGTGAAAACCTCCTTTGAGGCGCTTGAGATTGGCTCATTGATTGAAAACCTCCATCAGGTGATCAATGGGTTGGAAAAAAGAGAAAAAGAAAACATCCTAGGTGTAAACCTCCTTTGAAGCACCTAGGCAGACCTATTAGTTGAAAACCTCATTGAGGCAACCTGTAGGCCTAGAAGAAAAAAAAGAGAAAAAAAAAGAATCTTTTCTCCATGTATCTCTTTAATGAATGTAGGTGCGCTCCAACATCTGCAAGCAACAAAAACAAGTTGCCACCAACAAAAGAAAAAATTGGTCAAAATTCTAGTCAAAAGAAGTCAAATTTTCACTTTCTCCTCCTTTGCTCAAATTCTCCAACAGGACCAAGGTCATGCCAATCCATCATCCTCATCTATTTCCACCATCCACTCATCATTCCCAAGCTTCTACCACTCATTTTCCTCACAGTCCTAAAATACTACAGGAAGCCTTTGTTTTACTATAGGAAACATGAATACATAGAGCAGAAATTTATTTTTGTCATATCTTGAAAACCATGCATCCATTTGCCAAGATGTGTCATGGAGAGATGTAGATGGATGATGGTAACATGTCCAAGCAATTTCAGCAAATTCAAGTGCATGGTTTCCAAGAAATAGGCCTCCATAACCTACAACCATTTTTAATTGTTCTCGAGATTTGTGCATCCATTGGCCAAGATTTTTTATGGGGAGGTGCATAAGGATAATTAAACATGATCAGAAAATTTTAGGTCAATCCATTATAGGTTTTGGAGATATGGAAAAAACAAGTCTGCTACAAGAGGAAATATGATTGGATAAATGGCTCAAATGGTTATGTATTCTTTAGGGAAGGTTGATATAGGTCCCCCAACACCACTTTCGTCACTCATCCACTCCATCTAGCCAAAATCCATCTTCAAATTCTACTCTGAGTTATATGAAAAGAAAAAAAAAATTGTCATCAACTTTTCCACCACCTATTAATGATTTTAACCTCATTCTTATACCTCTTATGACTTTACATCAATCCCACATGAATCAATGAGGTCTCGAAGGGGAATTAAATAACTACTACAGGAAGAGGATTCCTCTTGTAAGCATCCTGCACAGTTACAACAGATTTCAACATCAATTATTTTTTCACTTACAAAACAAGATCTAGCCACCTTCAGCAACATGAAGCCATTTCTAAAGATTGAAAAGGGAGAATGCCCTCCTTAGGAAGAAGTCCATCCACTCCACCAGAAAGAGATTGAACTCTTGGAATAAAATAGCTGATGCAGCAAAGCTGTAACTTTTCACGATCCTCGGACCTATGGTTTATTGGTCCAACGTATGGACAAAATCATCCATTACGCAACAAATCTGAGGGCCTCAAAATTAAAAATCAACACATAACATTGAATTCTACACAATACATATCTACATTAAAACTCAGAAATAATTCATTAATAAAATATTTACATGAAAATTATTCTCATTCCTCACTCTCACACTTCTACATCGATACATGCTTCATAGGCTCACCTCAATTTATACAAATGGATGAGAACCCAAGGTAGGTTCTAGATCCCTAAACAAAATCCAACAATATCTCTCTTGATCCCTAAAATCTCTCATCCAAATCCTAAAAATTCTCTAATTCCACTTTTAACTCAACTAATCCTCTATTCTAGGATCCCTTAATCTCTAAGATCTCTATGAGATATTTCCAAATCTATCATCACTCATATTCTCTCATAATTGAGAATGTTTACAATTAAAACCTCACACACATATTTTTCACTCTTTTTTTTAATATACAAATAAATTAAAAACATCACACCCCCTAAGTCAACCAAATATACAATGATTTTCTGAAGCAGGATGCTCCTGCATCAGACTCCCGATGTTGAAAAGAAAAATTCATAGACTCTTGTCTATGAGGTCTGTCACTTTTCTATAGTAATGTGATAGCTATAAGTCTCAATGACTTACTACCTCAAGGACTTCAAACTCTGTTTTGTTGTTGGTCCTTCAATCTTTCTTCTTGATGTTGTTTACAAGATTGGAATAACAATTCATCATGATTACATTCATGTTCCACATTTGAACATTTGAAACATGATAACGGAAGCATAGCAATTGATTCGCTGAGCTTCTCACATGGTTCCTTTTCCGCTAATTTCTACTGTCATAATTTCTGTTGCTTCCCTGATTACAACTTTACCAAAGAGTGTTGTTTTAGCTTCAATAACAAGTGTAGTGGCTCCAATGTGGCAATCCAATGTTCGCCACAGTCGTACCAACAAGAATTATGATAAGAAATCAAGTGATCTTTGACGAAGCAATCATAAAACTTACTAATTGATTCAAGAATTGTTCCAATACGCAGCTCCTTCACTATTGTCTCCAGTCATTCGCAACGATAGCAATATTCAGTCAAAGACTTGGAAGAGTCAAAAAGACAAATCAGTAAGATACATAGTAGTAAACCTACATTGAAATATTGTGGTGTCTGCTCTATAGTTTACCCAAAAATCGATGTTGACAACAATTGCAGTGTTGTGGCGGTGAGTGATATTCATGGCCAGTGGCAGGATGTTCTCAATCTACTACCCATGTCTGTCTCAGTCAACTGCTCACTTGAGGCTTTGTCTTTTCTCACTCATTGATCAAGAGATATTTTACTTACAAACTGTGTCCTTCCACCCTCTAATACCACTTTGATGCAGCAAAGCTGCAACTTTTCACCATCCTCGGACCTATGGTTTATTGGTCCAATGTATGGACGAAATCATCCATTACGCAACAAATCTAAGGGCCTCAAAATTAAAAATCAACACATAACATTGAAGTCTAAACAATACATATCTACATTAAAACTCAGAAATAATTCATTAATAAAATATTTACATGAGAATTATTCTCATTCCTGACTCTCACACTTCTACATCCATACATGCTTCATAGTCTCACCTCAATTTATACAAATGGATGAGAACCCAAGGTAGGTTCTAGATCCCTTAACAAACTCCAACAATGTCTCTCTTGATCCATAAAATCTCTCATCCAAATCCTAAAAATCCTCTAATTCCACGTTTAACTCAACTAATCCTTTATTCTAGGATCCCCTAATCCCTAAGATCTCTATGAGATATTTACAAGTCTATCATCACTCATATTCTCTCATAATTGAGAATATTTACAATTAAAACCTCACACACATATTTTTCACTCAATTTATTAAAAATATACAAATAAATTAAAAAGATCACATCCCCTAAGTCAACCAAATATACAATGATTTTTTGAAGCAGGGCACTCCTGCATCAATTGCACACAAAAACCTTATCGGTTAAAGAATGAGCAAGTTATGAAGACCTGTGCAGAAGCAACCAAAGAAAATTAGCACCTCTATTGAAGCAGAGATCAATCATCAACTCGACAACAACATGCATGCCTCTCCAACAGCCATAAAGTAGGTACATGTATGAAATATTCTTGACCTATTATCTTGAGCATATTATAGTATAAATTTGTTGTCAATGCATGAGAGACGAGGTTTTTTAAGCTAAGGATGAGTTTGTAGTCTCAACCACCTTCAACTAGTTAATTGCAGCTCACTCCTTCACTCATGCAATGTGGAAAAGTCAAATTAGGAAGGGTGATGATTTCGAGGAATGGGGACAACAGTTAAAGGCCAAGTCACCACAACACTCTAAGTCCTCCATCCACTTTATATCCACTATCTACCCATCATTCATCCATCCCATTTCATAACAAAAAAAATATATTTTTTGAAGAACAAACCCCACACTTTGTCTCACCCTGAAAATTTCTTTGAAAAAAACACACAGAGCACATCCTCTCCATTTTCACAAACCTACAGTACTCCCTCTGAGTCGTAGCATCATCGTCCAAACCCTTTACATAATTTCTCATCACTCCCATACAGTTATAGGACTCTGAAAGAGAAGGAATGGTTGCTACAGGAAGACAGAATGTTGCTACAAGAAGGAAGAAATGAACATATGGTGCTAAAACCAAAAATGGCAGTGCATAAGGGAGACCTAATCAAAACAAATAACTCCAAGGTCATTAGGCAATCATCTATGCCACAAGAGAGAAGAAGAAGGAAACAAAAGGAAATAAGGCATTCACCATTAAAACAAAGCTCAAACTGCATTGATGAAAAGAGACTTTCCAAGAGGTCTCTAATCTCTTTCTAGCTTTTGTCCAAGGCCTAAAAGATGTTATAGAAATGGTAGAAAGGCATGGAAGTCAATCTGAGGACCTATCCTAGGCTCAAACTATCATTCTTGCTCAAAATGGGTTTAAACAGGGTTTCCTGTAGTTTGAACAAGTTTTCCTATAGTTTTAACATGGTCTCCTGTAGTTTTAACACGATTTCTTGAAGTTTTTACAGGAATTAGTACAGGATGTCCTAGTTCTCATCTAAATGCATTTTGAAGGTTTCAGAGGTGTCCAAATGATGGAACAAGGTAGCAAAAGGTTGGAAAAGGATGTGGAAGACCTTTCCAAACAACAAAATATTAAAAAACCCATCTTGAATAAGGGGAAGAAGGTAGGCTAATAGTCTCAAGAAACACTGTGAATTTTTCTATGCACAAACAATTTTGCAAAAATGAGTGAAAATGGAATGAAGGTTTCAAGGGAGAGGATGTGAATGAAATGGATCTAGAAGCCAACAAAGTTCACTTGCAAAGAGGAAAGTTATGCTTTTGCTTGAAAGACTGTTAAATAATCATGAAAAGAACAACTACATTTTTGTGTTTGTCCTTACAGAACTTACAACCAAAATTATTAAAAGAAAGGACTAAGGAATGCACAAGAGAGAGGCCACCAGGGCCATGAATGAGGCACAATGAGGTCACTAGTTGCCCAGAGAATGAGCAACACTTTCAGCAGGGGAGTATGACGGGCCTCTAAATTAGACATAAATTAAAGCCCATGCCTATAAATTAGACATAACTTAAGACCCATTTGACCATCCTCCAACACATGAAACCTCTATTTTTGCATTAGATAATGTATTTTTAACTTTAATATGTTCATTAGGAAGGTTTATGGATAATTTCATATTTGTGCCTATTATTATTTATTTTTGTGGAATATTGTGAGAATATTGGGCAGATTATGAAGATTTGGTGGAGGATATAATTTAAGAACTTGCTTCCTACTATAAGTGGATCAATATTAAATAATAAATCAACAAGACAATTTGGAATTATGACACAAATTTTGGAGCTCCAATAATGGAGAAAATCTAGAAATGTGTTCCCGGCCATTTAATGCAGATTCCTAGCATTGGGAACCAGATCCACTAATCAAGGGATTTTTGTGGGGAAAGCTTCATCCTTCCATGGGGAATGATTCATAATCATTTTATATAAGTACCAACTCAAATTTTCCTCTAGGAGTGGATTTTGATTAGTCTTTTTGTGGAGAGAACTCGTATTTTTGCAGCGCCACTTTCATTTCTTGCAGGGATGTAATTGTATTGATGGAAATAATGAAGATTTACGTCATGTTCAGCTTCTAAACCTTGGTCTCCTTCATAGGAATATGATTTTCCTTGGGCTTGGCCATCCCAGGAGCCTCAGAGCCCTTTTGTATCATCTATTTTTCTTCTTGTCACTTCTTATTCACATGCATCTCTTGTTCTTATTTCTTTCTATACCTACATTTAGTATTAATGATTTCTTGTTGTAGGATTGAGTTAAATGGTTGATGTAAGTTATTTTCCACGATCACATATATCATTTCATCCTTGGAAAATCTTTGGAAAGTCATAGTAATCATTGATCTACTTGGATTAGTTTGCTTATTCCCAAATCTAGATTTCTGGAACTCCTTTGTGGCAAAGAGCAGTAATTTTTTTTCTATTTTTTAGAGCATGCTAACGAGCTTCAATTGAGTTGGTTCCACTTGAATTAGATAAAAACAACATTCTAGTTAATAACAAAATTTACCCCATTGCATTTGCACTTGATTAGGTTATTCATTTGATAGATTTACTGGCTCACTAGTTCTTGAATTTCTAGATTTTAGACTAGTAATTTTATGTTATTTTTTAACATGGGTTAACAGAGGTATTTTTGAGTGATTCCACTTGGAATGGAGACCTAAGACATCCTAGTAAATAAAAAAATTTGTCCCATCCAATTTGGATTTACTTTGTTGGGTGATTCGATGAATTATAACTTCCTATTGTAAATCTGTTACATCCTGTAGTTTCCTGTAGTAGCTTTCCAACATGCATTTACATGCCCATATTCGCTCAAGAAGCTTGGTTATTGTCCCTTAGGATTGAATAAATATCCCTAGGCTCTAAATTAATGATTATGGAATACTAAAGACCACTTAGGACTCGTCTCTTTACCCATGTAAAATATTTCAGCGATTTGGTTTAATGGATAAATTTATGGATTAGATAATGCAATGATGATTTTCTTGATTGCCACCTCCAATGAACTTTGTTAATGGATATAAACTCTTTGAAATGTAATAGTTGACATTTAGTTCATGATCTTTACTTTATGCAATTAGAATAAGTTTCTTTCATTGTATTTTCTTTCTTGCAATAGGTTAAGATTTCCATTTTGAGCATTTTATTTTCTGCAATTAGTTTAGGATTTGATTTCATTACATGCACTCATTTGCATCATGACAACAAAGGAAGGAAACATTATATATTGCATATATAGTGCTAATAAACCTTAAGTTTGTACGAACCTCGAGTTGATAATTAAATTGTAACGTTGGGAGTTGCAATATCGAGGCTCATCACTCATGCACATAATTCTGCATATCTCTCTCATCACAATGAAGGTGCATTCCATGCTATATTTGGATACATAAATCATGACAACCTTTGTTCATTGAAAAATAATGGTGTTTCTAGTTTGCCTAAAATTCTTAGGAAATTGAAGCAACACGATGCTTATATCCTTGGAAAACATAACAAACAATCTTTTTATGATTCTAGTTCTAAAGCATGTAGAAAACTTAGATTGATACATTCAAATTTTTGGGGTTCCGTGCATATTCCATCTACTAATGAAAATAAATATATCATATCTCTTTTATTATTGGTTACACCATGATGTGTTGGGTGTACTTATTGAAAGATACATAACAATTTTTTTTAATCTTTTAGAAAAATCCATGTATGTGTCCAAAACGAAGCACATTCACATATTGTCACTCATTCGTATTGATAATGAAAGAAAATATGTATCTAATGAATTTGAATAGTATCTCCACCAACATGGGATTCAACATCAAATCATGTTTCCATACAATCCTCAATCGGACGTTCTAACCAAAAGAATGAAAAGACTCTCTAAATATGGTTTGTTCCATGGTGTTTTTCAAAAATGTGAAATTGATGTTTTGGTATGATGCAATTCCATGTATAATATATGTGAAATATAACAGTTTGTCTCATGCGCTTGGGAACAAAGCTTTTTATGAAATATGACATGGTAGCATTACATCAATGAGGCATATCACGGTCTTAGGTTTCACATATTATGCCTTAATTATTGAGCAATAAAGAATCAAAGTTGATGCAAGGATTCAAAAGTACATCTTATTGGGGTTCTCAAATACTCCAAGGATATCATCTTTCAATGAAGTAAACAATAATTTCATTAGTTTTAGAGATATGAATTTTCTTGAATCCATGAAAAATGAAAAGATTGTTGAGTAGAAGCTTGGTCATTTAGATATACTCATCAGTGTAAAGAGATATCATAATTTTGATGATGAGATTCCACATCTTGAAGAGGAGATCCCTATCATGAATCAATCTCTAGAATCTCCTTATGGAGTGCCATATCTTCCTTGTGAATAAATTCTAACAACATCATAATAGGAAGTTCAATTGGATGATGTGATTGAGATGATTGAGAGGTTGAACCTTCACGGAAATGTAACATCATCATAATTGATTGAGCAACCTAGACCATCTAAAAAATTTCCAAATTGGCTCATGAAGACAATTGAAAATGTTCATCTTGATGAAGTTGGAAAGACAAGAACCAAAAGTTCTACAAGACAAGATGGAGGTGATGTAGATACTTCAAATTCAAGTGATGCAAAATGTCATGGGGGTTTCATATAATTTTGGATTGAATTTATTTACTAACTTTGAACCAACTTCATTTCAACAATTTGCTTCTCATGATGAGTGGAAAGAAGCCATGTAGGAGTATGGTGTTGTCATCAAGAATGGAACATGGAAGTCAGTGGACCCTTCCTTTGGAACCAAGCCAACTGGTTGGAAATGGGTCTACAAGAGCAAGTACAAATCAGATGGCTCACTTGATAATCACAAAGTGAGGCTCATGGAAAAAGGATTTGCATAGAAATAAGGCATTGATTACGAAGATAGTTTTCCCTAACAAAAAAATGGGCTAATCTTTGTACTATGTTTACCTTGCAAACACTGAATGCAATGAAAATTCATCAAATGGATATGAAGACTACTTTCATGAATTGATACTTGAAAGTGAATTCTATTATGATAGAAGGTCTTGTTGTGAAGGGACAAGGATAGAAGGTATGTAAACTTATCAAATCTATATAAGGCCTAAAACAAGCATCATAAGTGTGGTATGAACAGAAAATCAAGCATCTTTTGACATCAAATTTCAAGTACCTTAATCTTGATGATGCAAATATATTTTTCAAGATTGTTAGAAAAACTATTGTATATCTTGTATTGTATGTAGATGATTTGTTGATCACAAGGGACAACAAAAGCTACACTGCATCGATAATGAAAGAATTGGAGGAAGCCTTTGAGATGATAGATTTGAGGCATCTTCACTACTATTTGGACATTGAAGTGACCCAAAATAAAAAATACATATTCATCTCTCAAAATAAGTGCATTGATCTTTGATCTTATTCATGACCTTGATTTTTTTAAGAGTCACTTTGAAGAATGAGTTGATTTGGAGGGTTTAGTATCAAAGACAACAAGATTTTTCATCCCAAGTTATATGTAGCATTTATTTCTATATATGATGTTCCATGGAATTTAAAAACATATTATTTTAATATGGTATAAATGGGACGATTCAATAACTAAGAATTTTTTCTTAATGTTTTCAAAACAACTCTCAAATATATGCACTTTCATATTAATAAAAAGAAAAAAACCACTCGGCCATAGGGGGCAACTTGATTAGCAATTGGTGTGATATGAAGTCTTTATGAAGTATGTGGTTTGAGGTTCAATTCCCCCTCAACTAGTCACATGGGCCATTCATTGGGGAACACATGGGTTCACCTATAGGTATAGTGGTAGTGATTAAAATCGATCTAGTGTCACACATGCATGATCCCAACCCAATTGTCGATTCCTCTAGATACAAAAAAAAAAAAAGATCACTCAAATGAAGTGTTGAAGGTTGGTGCCATGACACAATTTACATATCAAAGGGTCATTGGCATGCATATTAGTACTTTTCTTAGTAATGGAAGGAAACAGAGGCACAATCTAACAATTTGATGATGAATTGGCATATCATGAGAGTGTATAGAGCTCTAAAAACTAGGTTGAATCTTGCTAAAGTATAGGGAATCTTATTTTTAGCTCACTAGTAGAAAATGAGAAATTAGTGACTAGGTGACTAAAAAAGTTAGCCACCACAGTGTTTCCAAGTGAACTACTACAAAAAATGAGCAATCTTAAGTGACCGAACTAAAAACGTCTAACATAAATTACTAATTTAGTCGTGGATTTAGTCCAGGGTGTATGGTTTCATCCTCATAGGGTGTATAGGTGAGCCAACTTTGCATTATTTATCTCTAATAATTTGTAATTTTAAAAATATATTTAAAAAAAAATCTTTTATTTTATTTTTAAAATCTATCATTGAATCTAATTGAATCTATCCATTTGAAATTAATTTGAAGAGAAATTTTAATTTTAAGACTATAATATCAAATAAAAACTACTTTCTTTTCATATTAACCGACCTATGCAATAAAATAATTCAATATCTATATATATAAACCATAAACCATTTTCTCATTCCACATGCTAGAAACCATGAACATTGTTTGACTTTTACCAAAAAAATATTAATTCATGCTTCTACTGGAAAAATTTCCTCCTGTATGATTTTTGGCTTTTACTAAAAAAAACATTCTATCACACATAAAGACACTACCATATTAAAGATTGGAAATCCCATTGATTTCGAAATATTCTATAATCATTGGCTACAAGGTGCGTGGCACACCTTTCCTAACAATATTAGCCTTGGTGAATGGAATAATGTGTGGAGCTTTAAAATATAACACATTCAAGTTCTTAAGTCCTCTATTTGTAATTATAGGTAAGATTTTAAAGTGGACAAAATTCACACGTTATTGAAAAAAGATTTTGTCAAAATATGTTTGCATTATAAAAAAATAATTACCATAATATGGTCAATTATATTTTACATAAAATAATGACAAATATTTTAAGAATTTGATCAAAATTAAATATAAACAAAATTCTACCATAATTTAAAATCTACCAAACAAAAAAATACTTTAAATCTTACTATTATAAATCAAATTATTATAAATTTAATTTAAATTTCAGATTAATACCAAAATTTATTATACAAAATTATATTGCTACTCCAAAAATATTAATATCACATGAAGATAACAAAGAACTTACACCTTAAAACCCATTGCATAGCAAGAGCAATGTAATGTCAGCTCACTATTAATACAAGTGTTGGGTTATGTCATCACAAGGTTGCCTGTGTGTAATATTATGTGAATTGTTTCTATTTATTGATATTGGGTGCATTTTATTTGGTATTGTGAGTCGAATTTCATTAACTTAGTTTGTTAGTATGAAATTTTGGAATTTAGTTTCCATTAAAATGGAACAACACAAACCTTTGTTTTCAGGGCAGAAAAGGCATAATATTATTTATATAGGAGATATAAAAGAGTTGGAATGTACAATCAACCTGGATATAGCATATGTTCCAATGACAATGAAACTGTAACATCAATGAAACCATATCGTTATATATCTAGATCAGGCCTGAGAAAACCTTGACGATAGAGCAAAAAAGCAAAAATCGACATATGTCGAAATGATGACCATATACAAAAGCAAGATCAGAGTAAAGGACCTCCTTCTGAAAGGATAAAGAGAAAACTATCTGCATTTCCAAAGAAAGCCGAGAGCTTGCGATGAATCTTGTTCAACCAAAACACTTAGCATATAGATCATAGCCACTAGCATCTTATAAAGCACAACAGTATAAACAGAGAGAAATATGAACAAAAAAACTAGAAATTGGGAGGGAAAAAGTCTTGAATGTAAAAGCATTTTCCATCTGAGGAAACCTGTAAATGCCACATCCCCGGATCATCTTGTAGACCCTTTTTTGATAAGGAATCAACTATTTGATTTTTCTCCCTGCGGATGTAATTTATAGAACCACCATTTAAGGAGGTCCATAAGAACCTGATCCGTTCTAGCCATCCAACAAGATGAGCCTTGGAAATAGTATTTTTTCCAGCAACATAATCCACCAAAACTTGTGAGTCCCCATAAATTTAAACATCTTGAAGATTTAAAAAAAGACAGAAGCTCATGAGGCCTACGAGAGCCATCTCCTCGGCCATCATATTTGTACCCCTCCTCCCATTCCAATGAATGGAGAAAAAACTGTCTTCGTCTGCCAATATAAGAAAACCACAGCCACAAACACCATTCTGTTCAACCCCATCAAAAAATGCTCTGGGCAGAGCTAAAGACACTAGTGGGATATTTATATCATGAAGCTCCTTCTACAAGAGGGAGGAAAGCGGAATATCCTCATAGAGTGCACATATGGAGGAGAAGACATCCATCATCGGAGTTCTTTTATTATTGAAAATAAAAGTATTCGGCCACCTCTAAATACACCAGAACGTAATGATAAATATGGATCTCCAAGTGGCAATTTGCTTCCTACACCATATAAAAGCATCAATGATCGACAAGTGAGGCCTGAACTGAATCCCACAATAATTCTCCAGGAGCGACCAAATTTGACGAGAGCTCATACAATTTAAAAATAAATGAAAGTTGTCCTCCTCGGCAGATCTGCAAAAGGGGCATAACCCTGGTCCTAGCCAACCACGCTTTTTTAAATTCTCCCACGTAAGATTTTTATTATGGAATGACAGCCATGAAAAGAAAACCATTTTTGATTGACACCCGGATTTCCAAAAAATGCTCGGGAAGGAAGAGTCACTTTGATGCCGACTATCACAAATCATATGCCGATATATATCTTGAACCCTGATGGATCCCATCCCATCAGAGTTCCGCCATATGAGACAGTCATGTTCTGTTGAGCGAAAAATACCACCATTCTTGAGTTTTGTTCTGATTTGTTCCCACAATATGGCTATATCTTCCGGCATTTTCAAACTGTCAACCTCACACCAGATAGGAAATGAGCCATGCCATCTGGCAATCAGGCCATCCCAAAAGAAAACGCCCCTCCTGTGTAGAAACCTCAATAAGGTATCAGGAACGCAAATCTCCTCTTTACCACACAGAAAGGTGTCTTTTCCTACCAGAATCCTATTCCCCGATTGAAAACACCATATTAAATTCTTTAGGAACATTTTTCCTATTTTGCGCAGGCTCAACCAAATCGAAGATCCGTGAGAGGGGCCAATGCTTCCTTTTCTGATCCAAAATGAAAGATTCTTTCCTCCCAAATACTTTTCCTGAATAATACTACTCCAAATACCTTGTTCATAAAACCCCCTCCATAAAGTCTTGCAGAGAAGGGCCTTCCCAAAAGACCGCAGGTCTAACAGACCCTAGCCACCCATGCATTTAGGAGTAGATAAATATGAGACCTTCAGGAGATGATTCTTTCTTTTCCCTACCTAACCACCCCAGATGAAATTGGTGGTGAGTCTGTTCATTGATTGGATGATACTCGCAGGGAGATAAAAAAGATGAGCCCAATACACTGCCAACTGATGTAGGACCAATTGCGCCAATACAACTCTCCCAGCCAAAGAAAGACATCTAAACTCCCACGCTGATATCTTCTTCAAGTATCTCTCGGGGATCCACAGCCAATCTGATCTTGAGTAACAATGAGCTTTTAACATAAATCCCAGGTATTTGTTCCCATACTGATGGATTGCACTTCATAACCAAACATTGCAGACAACCATGCCAGCTCTTCCTAATTAATATCACTGTGGTAAATAACAAACTTCGAACTATTTACCTGCAAGCTCGATGCCTTTTGAAAATTTTGAAGAATTTCATAATAACACATCCAAGTTAGTCTGCATAAAATGCCGAATAAAATAACATCATCGAATAAAATAACATCATCGACAAAAAGATTGTGGGAGATAGAAATGTTCTTGCATAATTTCAACAGGGAGCACCTGTTATCATCAACAACCTTGTTTATATGAAGACTGAGAGAATTCATGGCCAATATGAATAAAAGAGGAGACAGAGGGCAGCCCTGGCGGAGGCCCCGAGATGCTAGGAAGAAGGTCGTTGGAATTCCATTGACAATGATAGCATAATTTACCTGTTCAACGCAAGCCATGATCCAGTTGATCATGTTTGCTCTTAATCCAACCTTTGCTAGCAAACATCTTATAAAAGCCCAATCTATGCAATCATAGGCTTTCCAGAGATCAATTTTTAGAATGACAGCATCACAATTTTTTTCCCGGATGGAAAAAAGACCTTCTTGAGTTGTAGCAACCGCGTCTAAGATGTTCCTCCCCTGTAAGAAGGCATGTTGATTCTTTGTTAAGTATAGAGACAAAGTTCCTTTGATCTTGTCAACGATAATTTTTTATATAATTTTGTAAGATATATTACACCGAAAAATTGGACAGAAATCCATGAAAGAGGAGGCATTTTCTTTTTTTGGGATGAGAGCAATATAGGTGGATGTTGTCTTCTGATTAATGTTGCTCGACATCCTAGACCCTTCCACCATTTTAAGCAGATCATATTTGATAATGTCAAAAAAATGACAAAAAAACTCTATTGAAAACCCATCCAGGCCAGGACATTTGTCCTTTTTAAAGGCCTTTAGAGTTCTCAACAATTCCTCCTCAGTAACAGGTTGAAATATTTGATCATTTGTGTCGTCGTTGAACATCTGAGGAAACACCTCAATTCCCCACATAATATCCTCAAAGTAGTTGTATTCCGTTCTCTTATATTGATTTTCAAAAAACCTCATAGCCTCCTTTAAGATTTCCTCTTCAGAATACATAAAACCCCCTCTTCCATCACTTATTTTCCAGACAGTATTTTTCTCCCTTCTTGCGCTCACATATTTATGGAAGAACTTTGTGTTTTTGTCACCTTCTCTTAGCCACAAAACCCTGCTCTTCAGCCTCCAAGATAATTCCTCTTGTTCTAAAATATTTGATTTCTTTCTTTGCAACTCCTTTATGTGGCATCTCTTTTGAAAAGATATGCTATTCGATGCCATGGCATCCGAAGCATAATCTTACTCCTTTTGAATTTTCCGAAGGACCAACCTGTTTGATTGCCTTTTCTTATATTGCCACTCTTTAACCTCTTTCCTTATAATGTCCATTTTATCTTTGAAGGTCATAAACAAGGAGCGTGGATTAGATGGCAGCCACTCACACCAGAGATTTTTGATGAGTTCATTGAAAGCCGGGTATTCCAAAGAAGTCCTATTGAATTTGAAGGAATAACCCTTCCTGAAGCCTTTTTCCTTCCATCCCAACACTATCGGTCTATCATCGGAAATAAACACCTTTTCTATAGATGAAAAAGTCATGCCCATCTTGTCAATCAAACTAACATGAAGGATAAAGCGATCAAGTCACTTCGTGACATAAGCCTTATCAGACCTTCCATTTTCCCACGTTGGATACATCTGAGCTGGGAGGATATCCACAAAGTTTCTACACAACAATTTGTTTTTAAGTTTTTCAGCCAACGGATCCTTTCTCTGATTTGAGCCCCAAATTTCACCATATTTAGAATAAAATTGAGGTCCCCTGCAATCAATAAATTTTCAATGTCAAGAACCTCAGAATCAAAAAGTTTCTCCCAGAACGGCGCTCTATTCTTGTAAGGAGCATAAACATTTAATATATTTATGGGAAAATTTTGACCACGAATTTGAGCCGAAATCAAAATTCCCGCCAAGCACCTGTATGTTTTTGCCATGATCTATACCAGATCCCATAGCACTGCTAAACCACCCAAGAGTCCATTTGCTTCTACAACCGATATATACCATGAAGGGAACATATTCATAAAATAAGATATGGAAACAGAAGTGGCATGCATTGTTTCCTGGATTAAGATAATCTTTGGATTAACAGAGATGAAAAGATCTCTTAACTCCAAAAAAAAATTCCCCGCCCCCAACCCCCTAATGTTCATTGATATCATAAAATTCATTTTGATAGCTTCTCGGCCCAGCGTGCTCTAAGAGGCCTCTCATCAGTCATATCTACAATAGGGACATCAGTAAGCGACAAGTTACGGATGCCCCTGCCCGCACTCTCCCCTCTATCTCGAAAGTGTCTACTGCCCCTTCCATTTTTCCTCCTTACAGTAATGTTGCTGGCAGAGTCGGGACTAATGAAGGGAGATACCTTGGATCCAGGTTTATTGATAGTGAGAGCTTTAAGTTCCAACAACTTCTTTGAAAGCAAGAAGTCCAAGTCGTTGCCTATCGAATTTAGTAGGGGAAGAAGTCGAGGAGTTAGCTGGGGTCGGAGAAATCAAAACATCCTTACCTTTCCCTATCATAGAGCAAGACACATTAGGAGCTGGCGAAGAATGACCGGGGTGAGATTCATTGCTGCTGATAAAAATGGGAGGAGGAACCGGAGGCGGATTGGGAACCTCATGATCAGAGGTCGGTTCAATGGGATGAGAGGGCTGGAATATGATCGAAAAAGGAGCATCTTCTAAAGGGGGCATCGAAGGGGAGATAGGCTCCACAGGAGCGGGAGGTTGCAATAGCGGAGGAAGGCCATGTGGGTCAACTGGAGAAGATACCAGTAAGTCCTCTGTTCCATAGGAGGACAGACTTTTTGACGAAAGAATAAACTCCAAGTCTAGGTAGGGGGAGGAGACCTTACCAGAATGAGATTTGATATGATGAATTCATCTATTTTTCCGTCTAAAATGCCGAGAGCAATTCTTATTAAATGACCTGTGAGGTGACATGCTGAACATCTAAACGGAATCCCCCAAAAGTCCAACCTCTACCTAATATTCATCTTCCCCCAGGAAATGTCAATATGTTTCCGGAAAACCCCCCTGTATGATTTATCAATCAGAAACCATGCCTCTCTTATCCTTCTCTCCAAGACACCATGGATCCACATAAACACACTTTCCAATGGCGTTCCCAATCTCAAACAAAGTTCTTTTGACCATAATTCCAAAGGCAACCCGGGGAGTTTAACCCAAATGAAGTTGTTTTAGGGGGTATTCCTAAGCGGATTAAAACCCAAATACCATCTGTGCAGAACCAGGAAACTCCAGTTGAAAACCCACTGATGCTTTAGAATGGCTTCCAAATCACTTGACTTTAAAAAATGAAAACAATACCACTCTTTTAGAAGGCCAACAATGATAGGTACATAACCAATAATCGGTTTCCACTGGGACGTGAGCCATCTTCTCATCATAGAGTCACTCATCTCCGGGAAGTGCCAACACCCGATCATGGCGTTTTCTTGAAGACTGTTTAAGTGTTCTGTAAGGTGGGAGCTGTCAATTCTAATGGTAGTGGGAGGAGGAACAGTGTTGACTGGCTTCTGGATTTTCTGAGAAGACCCTACATCCAGATCCTTCCGAATATTATCATTTCCTTTACAACTGAAAGATCGCGAAGGTTCTCCCTTATGCCTGACACAGTCATCCACGTCCACCTGTGGGACCGATGGCCCAATCAGCAAGTCCCCCAGAGTGGACTGCCAGTCAGAAGACATCTGAGCATTTGCATGGGCAGACTCTGCCAAGGTGGCAGCCTGAATCATAGCCTCCGTAGCGGATGAGTCGAAGGGCAAATCCATAATTAAATTTTCCAGGCACCTCTTATCTCATCAGTACTTCAAAAATCCAAATTCGATATGAATCAGACAATAAGGGACAATCCGCATCTGAATAAGATGCCTGGAGAGAAAAGAAGGAGAGCAGGCTTCTGACAGAGGAGCTGACAAAAGAAGCCTCGAGAACTAAGAGACTCTCATCCCCAAAAGGCATAAAGGATATGCAAATGCCATCTGTCCCCCAAGACTTTAATAACGATGGCCTCAGCAAGAGCAGGATACTATCAAGTGGAAAGAAATTCAAAAAATGACGGCTCCAAGTAAAAACAACTGGACGAGCAGAATTCAGGAATAATAATGATAAGGAAAAAATGTCAGAGAGACATCATCAGGAGAAAAACGATGGATAATATCCGACGGTCGGAAAAGGGGAGAATAGCCCGGAAAAACCAGGTCAATTCGAAAGGTGGCACACAATGCCCAGCCCGGGAGAAAACCAGTAGGGGTCGAGGGTAAACCCACAGACCAAGCGTCCCAGACTGAAGAGAAAAGCCAGCCAATAAACAAAGAAAATAAACCTCACGTAGATTCTTCAGGACATACAACACATCAGCAAAACAGAACACAAATGCACCACCATGGACCTATTTTGAATCTAACATCTGTGCAAGGCTTTGAAATAACTATATAATTCTGAATTTTTAAGGCTGAAACCCTTAATGAGTTTAAAACCATCTCTTATGATAATCACAGTCTAATCCAAGCATGAGCACATGAAAAAAGGATGAAAAGCATCAAAGCTAATAAAACAGTGCGTAGTTTAAACCTCCATTATTCTGATTGTTTTAGATAAAAACTTTCTAAACACAGCAATTCTAACAAGTTCCAGAACATAAGAAGAGTACAACTGACCTGGAGTCACGAGTATGCCGAGAGCAGAGTGCAGCTACTATCACCAGCAAGCAGGAGCCGAATAAAAGACAGACAGGGTTGGATATAACTCATGGAGAAGACGAAGTGGAATGAGTAACCACCACTGCGCCAGGGGCGCACAGCAGGGAAAGGAAAGAGCAAAAAAAACTAACCCCACACCCAGAAGCTGTATAAAAACAACAGCTTGGAACAGAGGACAAGCCAAGCAAAAACCTTCTCAAGGAAACAGATGTCAGCGAGAATGCATGCATGGATAGCGCACCAGATCAGAACGGGTCACGATATTGGCACGCAACGAGGATTGGAGAGGTCATATAAGATGGCGCACTTGTTAAAAGGGAGAAGGCCTTCAGAGGATGAAACGTTCCTGGTTGGCCACACTCCACTTCTCGGCAGCCACGCGCTCCTCACCCAGTACACAAACCTTTGTCTGCTGTGAATACACTAACTATCCAAATTCTTATTCTAGCATTGAAACTGGGCAGGAGCCTGATGTTATGAACAAATTATAATTTTATGTTATGAACAAATTATAATTTTAAACTAAGCGATCATGCCTAAGTAACTCCAGGGGTATTAGAATAATTTGGAAATAAACTGTTAAAAAATACTAAACAGCTCTTCAAAAATGTTTATAATAGAAATATTTTGTAAATGAATTAAATGATGTTTGTTTAAGTGATTTGGTGAATAATTTGTTTCTCAGTTATATGGCTCTAAAAATATATTGTAATTAGCTTATTTGTAATATTTTCTAGAGATATATTTTAACTGATCTATTTGTAATATTTATGAAATAATTATATCTAATATAACAGTTACCATAAATCTTTTAAATTTACAGATTGTCCCGTTCCAATAAAAAAATACTAAAATATCATAAAAATATTCTAAATATCGTAAAGGAAAAAGGTTATACACCCCACTCTGTGGGATTGAAGGATGATCCGCCTGCTATACTCAAAGCTACTAAGGCCATTGCAAATGACTCCCCAGTGTGTCCTCTGTTGCCACTGGGAACTGATGAGACCTTCCTCCCTTGCCTGTGGGAAATCCTCCTCTTTTCTGGAGGTGGCAGTGGCCAAATTGAAGACCTGACGCTGCAACAGGAGGTGTGTTTGACAGTGCAAGATGCAGACTTGGTGGTTTGCAGGAATCGTTCTGCTTTGCCTTTCTTTCCATGACCAATGGGAACCAGTTCTCCATTGATAAACTTGCAGATTCCAATAATTCATGCCATGCTACTTGGACCCTTCCAATGATTTTGGAGCCTCTCATACTTCCCAACAGGCTTGATCCACTTCTGCATCTTAATTCAAACACAAGGAACTCAGGTCCAAGCTTTGATGCCAGATCGCCATTTTGTATGCCTGAAGCGCATTCCACGGGTAATTTCTCTCTCCACTCTGGATGTGAAGAAGCCAACACTGGCCTAGTATTCATTGTCACAGTACCACCAGCATTTTGTATATAATAGCGAACAAAGAGACTACCAGTATCCTCCTTCACATGCCTTGCTCTGACCAACTCCAACATCAACTGCATACTCTGCTGTGTATCATCAACCTGGATTTGACAATTACTAGGCCGCGGTATAACTAGTTCTTCTCTGCCCATGGCTCCAGCCCTCCAATAACGCTGACCAAATACACTTTCCCATTGCTTTCTGGTTTCTGCAAATGCTTCTCCATGCCTTGTCTGAGAACCAGTGTGAATATCTTGGTCATGTTGCAAAAATTTTCCAAGGAGCTCAACTGTGTCCTTCCGATAAGCCACCGGATTCACCTGTTGAGAGCGCCACATTAATTCTATGTCGTAGGTCGGCATATGACAAGACTCAGCCGAAACCGATTTCTTAATGAGGTACAGATATCCTCTGTATCTTTCTTCTGCTACTCTTAGAAGCCTTTCATCTGCCATATGTGGCAATGAAACCTGCCATCCAAAGCCAAAACAAAAAGAATTTAGATACTGCAACAAGCATTAGATATATCTAAATTTCCGAAATTAAGCTTTTGTGATTAGAATTAATTTCGGATCAATTACAATTACATTAAAATTATGGGAACCATCCAGTGTGATTGATTTTCTGGATAAATTGGAACCATCGAGTGTGATTGATTTTCTGGATAAATTGATGATAAACTTTCTCGATAAATTGATGATAAACCATACTTATAGTTCCAAAGTTTAACAACAATCTCTATTTGATAGTTCTATACCAGTACTTAAACCAATGATAATGAAAACTAACCTGGTGCCAAAAGGATCGCTGCCTTCTCATAGCCCTGGCCAAATTATATTAGATTTTGCTATTGCTCATATGGTGATGATGTAGGGTATAATTAGACTTTGCAGAGCAGAATACATCCAAATCCAAAGCAAATGGTTCGTTAGGATATGCATCTTCCCGAGCACAATTCCTCTCAGCAGGGGGCACAGCATTAGTAACTAATACTTTTCCATGTAAACGTTGACAGTCCTCTACATACTGCAGCGGATTAAGCCTGTGGCAGTGCCACACCCATTCACAGTCAAAAGCAGGAACCAATGTGGTCTCAACTTTGGCCCCTGCTAGCAAAGGAAGCCAGCAATTCTCATACCTGCAGGCAATGCATGAAAATAGTTAATACCTGCCGGCAATGCATGAAAATAGTTAATAGTTGAATTTTCTTAGTATTACAAACTCAACTATCACGAATTAAGAAAGCTTTTTCAATTGGGCATCTTTATTTCTATCACAGATTCCAGAATATTTATAAATTTTCTTAATATTACAAATTCCACTATCACGAATTAAGAAAGCTTTTTCAATTGGACATCCGTATTTCTATTACACATTCTATAATATTTATAAAATCTGACCCATGTTAGTTTGTGACAACGAACAACGAATTTAGTTAGTTCGTTAACCGGTTAACTGTATTGTAGGTGGTTCCCGTCTGTTATGTAACGATTGTAGTTAGTTCGTTAACCGGTTAACTGTATTGTAGTTAGGTGCTTCCCGTCAGTTCTGTTTACAGTTATGTAATATGATATAAATAAGGTAAGGCACATGAATCAAAAAGTGCGGAGTATTGGACATCCCTATTTCTATTACACATTCTATAATATTTATAAAATCTGACCCATGTTAGTTTGTGACAACGAACAACGAATTTAGTTAGTTCGTTAACCGGTTAACTGTATTGTAGGTGGTTCCCGTCTGTTATGTAACGATTGTAGTTAGTTCGTTAACCAGTTAACTGTATTGTAGTTAGGTGCTTCCCGTCAGTTCTGTTTACAGTTATGTAATATGATATAAATAAGGTAAGGCACATGAATCAAAAAGTGCGGAGTATTCACCCATTCGAATAAAGATTCTGCTATTTCCATATCTTGGTGTTTTGTAACTATTTCTTTATCTGTTCATTATCTATTTATCTGTCGGTGTTTTGTAACTATTTCTTTATCCGTTCATTATCTATTTATCTGTCCCTGTTTTCAATAACCCACAGTAGCAAAGACCCTGTTTGATTTCACTCTTGTAAATCAAATTTCCATAATATTCATAATGCAATCTAGTTACACTGAAGTCTTTCAACGCATATAATTTCATAGATATAAGTTTCATGGAAAACAATTTACCTCTGAATGGCTCTTTCCACAGCAGGGCCTTGAGAGAGGCACGGATAACTATCCACAGATGCAAGAATAACAAGCTGTGCTTTAGCTGCTGCCACCAGGTCACAGGTAATGTGCATGGCCTGAGCTTTCCTCCATTCGGCTTCCTGCAGACTATCCAGCTTCCTGCAAACTATCCATTATGAAGTTATTTGCCAAATCTTTTGATCTCCTCACTCTGAGAGTCCTTTCGAGCTTACCAGGCACTCATGTTTGTTGTTTGAATATGAAAATTGTCTGCAATTTATACACATAATAGTTCATGATTACTATGAATGCCTGTTCTCCAGATTGGATTTTGTAATGGGTTCATGAACCTTTAATTTTTGGATGCACATAATCCATGAAGGTCAGTCGCGATCGCCTACAATTGTCAAATTGAATGGTGGAAGATATCTTGCGCCAACTCATTATTATGGAAAGAATGGCTGCTATCGGATTTATAATTTATTTTTTTGAAAATTAGTTAAGATAGAAAATAAATTGTTATTTTGCACCAATTCACTCATTATTGTGGAAAGAAAGGCGGTCATCTGCCATAAGCTTTATAATTAATATTAATAACGAAGGTATATATAATAATAATAATTTATATTTTTTGAAAAATTAGTTAAGATAGAAAATAAATAGGTATATGGGAGATATTTTTGTTTAGATAAAATATAACTTGATATATGGGATATACTCTTGTTTATGGGATAGGGAATTCAAGGATTTATCTTCACTTACCAATTTTTATTAAATCAGGTAAGATAAAAAATAAATTGTTATTTCGCACCAATTCATTTATTATTATGGAAAGAATGACTATCATCTACCATTTGCTTTATAATTAATTTTAAGAATGAAAGTATATATAATAATGATAATTTACATTTTTTTTGACAGATCAGTTAAGATAGAAAATAAATTGGTATATGGGATATACTCTTGTTTAGATAGAAAATAAATTGATATATGGGATATATTATTGTTCATGGGATATATAGGGAATTCAAGGACTTATCTCCACTTACCAATTTAAGAGACTGTAGAAATGTATACATAATTATTAAATTTTGCCAAAATGATTTTAAAAAATACAAAAATTAAGTGATTCCATTAGTATGGTGATAATAACACCAATTTCAATATAATTTCATAATATTTAGGTTCATCAAGTATTTTGGGTTAAAAACATTGCTCAAAACCTAAAACTTATTTCCAGATTATCTAACAATTTTTTTAGAAAGATAAAACTCATTTCCAGCTTACTCAACAATTTTTTTTCCTTCTTTTTCTAAGGAGGATGGCAATTGCTAAGGGCCCGTGAGTATTTGTGCAGGATTTGATAAGTGGGATCTATTTTCAGTGGTTCACCATATAAAAAAAAAAAAAAAAATTAGTTTGCTTAATCCTATTTATGTTATTGTTGAATAAATTTATATTTGATAGCTAAGTGGTTTCAATGTCTATAAATAGTTGTGGCTCTAATATTATCTAGGCTTACATGAATCTGTCTAATGCTTAAGACATCAATTCCCAGCATATAGAAATCATTTGAAATATATTTTTGATATACAAAATCTCATTTCTTTACATTAAACTATCTAATGCAAGACATCTATTTCCTAATGTATAGAAATTATTTGAAGCATATTTTTGATATACAAAATCTCATTTCTTTACCTTAAACTCTAAATTTAACCTGGATATTATTGAATTAAAATCTCATTTCTTTATTTTTGATATTATTAGATTTTATTTTCATATTTTGACCCATTTTGTTCCTCATCATTTCTATAGTATCTTAAAGTCAATGTTGCTGGAGAATGCAGAATTTTTCTTTTCTGTTTAGAATTTTGAAAAACAATATGTTTGAAAATCAATGTTGGAGAATTCAAAATCTTTTTTTTGAATTTTGAAATATATATATTGAAAAATAATATATTTGAATAAGTGTAATACGGTCTCTCTATAAATATAGATATTTTCTCTCTCTGATTTTGATTTTAAATATGTGAATTCTTGGAAAAAAACCATTAAACCCCACTCAAACTACATATATTTTAATAGCTATAATCTACTGCAATCTTGCTCCCTGGATTGACATGGAAATCACAAACTATCCATCAAATCATGACAGCCATGATTATATTCTTAACTCGTTACAGAGATTCTGCTCCCCAACAAGAGATCACACACTAGCAAATTGTGACAGCCATGATAATATTCTTTATTCGTTACAAAGAAAAAGGTGCATGATATTGTATACTCATGCTTACAAAGAAAAATGTACAGACAGACTTTATGGGGAAAGGGTTGAAACTGTTGCAGTCGATGGGACATTGATAACGATAACTATCTTGTTAAAATATGCATGAGATCTTTCATGAGAGCGCCCCCCATGTCGATAAAAAGGAAGCTGATTGCAGAAAATTCATAAAATATTGCACTGTGAGATATGACAGTTCTCAAAATCCTTTAATCAACAGATGGCCCATCCATAGCTCCATCTTGTACTTTGGATTTCTTTATTGTCCATCATTTACTTTGTGCAACACAGCTTGATGAATTGGAGAGCTTCTGGCCTTATGATTACAACTAATGTGGACTGAAATAAATTATAATCCTTTGTACGGTATGGCTTGTTTAATGTATTTCACTTTTGGGGAGGGCGATCCTCATCCCCTTCACTGTGTATTTTTTTTTAATTTAGTTTTTCCACGTTTTTTTAATGGTCATTATCGTGCTATTGATTCATCAATGCTTTCGGGCTGCATATGTCTACAGTTTGATTCAAGTAAATACATTATCTAGCTATTGATTCAATGCTTTCGGGCTGCATATGTCTACAGTTTGATTTAAGTAAATACATTATCTAGCAACATTATAATTATTTTTATTAGCTTTGAAAGTAAATTTGCATGTCTTTTGTGCTTTACAGGTGGATAATAACACCCCAAAAAACATAATTGGCCCAAGTTCCCCCTTTCTCAAAGATGCTCATCAGTGAAGGTCTTCTTTAAATTTATATTTATCACACAAAATCACAATAATTTATTGGTTACTTAAGATTGTGTTTCAATTGGCCCTTTTACACCATTAAAGTTGTTCTCCTCAATTTAGCTAGTTGATTGGCTTTCTTCAATGTTGCAGGAGTAATAGGCTTATTTTTCTCCTTTTTTCTATAGCTTTACCCAATATTATTGTTGGAATTTCTTCTTGCTTTTTCTTTTGAAATGGTTCTACCTAACCCTCTCGATTAGTGTTACATAGATATTCCATAGGGATTAATGTATATTATAAATATTTTTGTAAATATTAAGTTAGGAGAAATATGATTAAGTTGTAAGTGAATCATTTGAATCTTTTGGAAAATAAAACAAGATTTCTTCCTCTTGTATATATATTTGATATGAGCTAATGAAAATCATTAAGTCATAGAGTTATTCCCTCAAATTAATAATGGTAATAAAGATGGTTATTTTTATTGATAACTCCATGAATTGTTTGTTGACAAAATATGCTCTTCTCAAGAATCCAAGAATCTTTTGCCTGGAGCATTTAAATGTGTAGAGATCTATCAGATCACAATATTTGGAACTCTTAACGTAAGAGTGGTCCTTTAAAAAAATTTGGTGTTTTAATGATCTCCATTTTGATGCTCGTTCAACTTCCTCATAGGGAGGATGGCTCATTATCAATGACTCAAAATTTCAACACCTTAGACTCTAGAGAATGTGCCACTCTCTTGAGGAAGTTCATTGACATATAGCAAGTAAAGCCACTTTCCCTTTGCCAAATCCCATAGCATGGTAACCTCATCTTTTCCCCTATCGGTGCAAAGTGAGCCATTAGGAAAACTATAAGTCATGAGAGGAGATGGCCACATGAGAGAAACTATTATTGGTCTTATGGTATACACAACGGCTTCAATTGAGAGCAATACCATACCACGTGGGTTCATATTGGGGGATATTTATTAAGGAAAAATGGCATAATATATTGGGAGATATATAGGGGGGAGAGGCTTTTTATATTAGTAAGTATAAAAGATGGAGTCCAAAGTTAATGAGAAAATATAAAGGGGTATAAAAAATGTTAATAAAAAAATGGATACCTACAATATATAGTGAAAGTAGGGGTTTTTAAATTGGGAAGGTGTATTTGGTTTGTATTGGTAGGGGGTTAAATAATGTGATTTTTAGAGGTATTTTCCAATATGTAGTCAAATTAAGGGTATTGTTTAATATGCCACGAATGCATGTGATATGTCAGAGGTTCATTGAGTGAAGCCCCCGTGATAGCATAAAGCTAACCGTAATATGTACCAAAATAGAAGTCTCATGCTTTTGAAGATGGTCTAAAATTGAGATTGAACGTACTAGGATTAAATGTATTGAATGAAGGATGGCTACTATAAACCATTGAATATCTATAACGAACCATGATGAAAATGAATTCCTTTGAGGTTTGGAATTTGTGAACACTAGCCCTTGTATAACCATGAACCATTGTAGATGGTATCTTCCTTCATTTTTTTTTTATACCAACTCTCTATACCTTCCATTTTTGTATTGTCAATTTGGGCTATGAAGAAAGATGTCTTTTACCTCATTTTATTGAACTTTGTTTAATTTTGGGATCATTGTGGCATATAGTTAAGTTGAGTGGCATGTCCAAATTATGTTACCTTGAGATACAAGTCAAGAAACCAATTTTCTTGCAAACACTAAGTTACATGATGATCCCGATCCCTATTGTAAAATAAACTATCTCATTTCCATTGTTGGTATATTACTAAATGACAGAAAATTACCAGAATGGTCCAAAAATATTAAACACACTATGAGTTTTAACGATTTGTGGGATGGAATTTGTGAAGGAGATGATGACAAAGGATCTTCCAAAACTACAACAAATACAAAGCTTCCAATGTGGAAGAACAAATACAAGAAACCATATAACTTGATTAGTGTAATGTTAGATGATGAGGTAAGCCACCTATTTTTTCTATTAAAGACACTTATGACGCTTTGAAGAAATTGAAGGACTTGTATGACTGGGGCTCATTATTTGAACTTATATAATCATTGTTGAAGTTCTCTAACCGAGAGTTGAAGAATGATTATCCCATTCTGTTAGTGTGAAAATTCTTGGAAGGTGTACCAAAAACACTCACTTTAGTTATTGGTGACTAATAACCCTAAGAACAATGAATAGAAACTACAATTGCTCTTCATATTTGCAAAATAAACATTCGAAACCCTGCAAAATATGGTATGCAAATAGAACAACAAATAGAAACACATAAAATGAATGCGACCCAATGGTATAAAAATGGTTTTTATTTTATTGAAATGAAATAAAATTGATACACCTCATGAGGAGAATATGCAGGCTTAGATATACAACATCCCTCTCTGTGGGATGGATTCTTTGCTACCATGTGCTTCAGCTACAACCCTCTTCTCTCTTAAAGGATGAAATGGGTAAAAAGAAAGTTAGGAATATTTTATTATGTGTTGAAGAAGGAAAGATTATTTGAAATGGTCAGATATCTCTATTTAGTAAACTAACTCAAAGATAATGTTTTATTGAGTTAATTTAGAAAATGGCTAAAGTAATTAACAAATACAAAATTACTTATTAATTACTTTACGAAGATCTAGTCAAAGTGAGTTAGAGATAATTACTAAATAATGACATAATAATTATCTCATGAGAGAAATAAGGGATAAATAAGGAATAATAAATAAATAATGATTTATTCAATTATTCCTAGATGATTTAATCAAAATGGTTTAGAAGTAATCATTAAATAATTATTTTGAAAGAATAATAAATAAATAATGATTTATTTAATTATTCTTATGGGCCTTTTGGGTTTTAATAAGAAATAATTTAAGAAAATGGTTCTCTATTTAGTAAACTAACTCAAAGATAATGTTTTATTGAGTTAATTTAGAAAATAGTTAAAGTAATTAACAAATAAAAAATTACTTATTAATTACTTTAGGAAGATGTGGTCAAAGTGAGTTAGAGATCATTACTAAATAATGATTTAATAATTATCTCATGAGAGAAAGAAATAAGGGATACATAAGGAATATTAAATAAATAATGATTTATTCAATTATTCCTAGATGATTTAATTCAAATGGTTTAGAAGTAATCATTAAATAATTATTTTGAAAGAATAATAAATAAATAATGATTTATTTAATTATTCTTATGGGCCTTTTGGGTTTTAATAAGAAATAATTTAAGAAAATGGTTCTCTAAATTATTTCCAAAGGTGAAAGTGGGTTTTAATGTGTAAAAACTCATCGTATATGGTGTATTTCAATCATCCTAGTAGAAAGTGGCTAGGTGATCACTTTTTAGTATTTCAATCATCCTAGTAGAAAGTGGCTAGGTGATCACTTTTTAGGTGATAACACATGGCTTTAGTTTCTAATATCAAAGCCACCATACACAAAATCCATGCAATTAGGGTGAAGATAGAAATTACTCCCACAACTTTAATTAAGGCTCTCTACCCTAAATAATCTCACTACCTTTGATCATTTCAAGTTAGTGGCCAATGAAGTCCCTCCCACTTAAATATTTTGTGGGGAAACTTGCAAAATGTGAGAAATATTTTGAAAATAAGACAACTTATCCAACTAGAGAGACCATGTGCCTTACTCAAAAAAGGGAAGAAGCATCACATGCTTTTTCTAGAGGAGAAGGTAGTAAACAAGGATATATAAGATAGGATTTCAGAGGTAGGGGTAGGCACAATCAAGGTCAGATAGATCTAATATTCACTATGTCCATTGTGGAAAGAATGAACATGAGGCAAAGGCATGTAGAATCCCATGAGAGAAGATCAAACACAAGATGGATTAGAAATAAGACAAATGCAAAGAATTAAATTTGGCCAATGGTAAAGCACATGTATCTACTCATGATATTGTTTCCCATTGGAACCATTGGAGTAAGTGAAGACTTATATAACACTTCATTTTCTTATTGTAGATATGCATGGCTTCTCGACATGGGTGCAACATGCCACATGATCATTTGAAGAGATTTTTTTTTATATTTCAATTATAATGAAATGGTATAGTCTATTTTGTAGATAAATCAAGTCACAAACATTTGAGAATTAGCACTATCAGCCTCAAATTACATGGATTCATGAATTTTCTTTTGCTCCTGAGTGACAAAGGAACTTATCTTCTCTTATGCGCATTCAACGGTAAGGCCACCCACTCATATATTCAATGAAAAATTTCAAATAAATAATGCTTCTGAAAACATGGTCATTATGACAAGAGTAGAGGATGAACAATTGTTGAAGTGGAAAGGGAGGATTTCTCACGCACATAATTCTACATATCACTCTCACCACAACGAAGGTGCATTCCATGCTATATTTGGATACATTAATTATGACAATCTTTGTTCTTTAAAAAATAATGGTGTTTCTAGTTTGCCTAAACTTCTTAGGAAATTGAAGCAACACGATGCTTATATCCTTGGAAAACATAACAAACAATCTTTTTATTATTCCACTTCTAAAGCACGTAGAAAACTTGGATTGATACATTCAAATTTTTGGGGCTCCGTGCAAATTCCATCTACTAATGAAAATAAATATATTATATCTCTTTTATTATTGGTTACACCATGATGTGTTGGGTGTACTTATTGAAAGATACATAACAATCTTTTTAATCTTTTAGAAAATTCCATGTATGTGTCCAAAATGAAGCACATTCACATATTGGCACTCATTCGTATTGATAATGAAGGAAAATATGTATCTAACGAATTTGAATAGTATCTCCACCAACATGGGATTCAACATCAAATCATGGTTCCATATAAACCTCAATCAAATGTTGTAGCCAAAAAAATGAAAAGATCCTCTAAATCTGGTTTGTTCCATGGTGTTTTTCAAAAATGTGAAATTGATGTTTTGGTATGATGCAATTCCACGTATAATATATGTGAAAAATAGCAACTTGTCTCATGCGCTTAGGAACGAAGATTTTTATGAAATATGGCATGGTAGCATTACTTCGATGAGGCATATCACAGTCTTCGGTTTCACACATAATGCCTTAATTCCTTAGCAATAAAGAATCAAAGTTGATTCAAGGATTCAAAAGTACATCTTATTGGGGTTCTCAAATACTCCAAGGATATCATCTTTCAATGAAGTAAACAATAATTTCATTAGTTTTAGAGATATGAATTTTCTTGAATCCATAAAAAAAAAAAAATAAAAAAATAAAAAATAAAAAAGATTGTTGGGTAGAAGCTTGATCATTTGGATATAGTCATCAGTGTAAAGAGATATCATAATTTTGATGATGAGATTCCACATCTTGAAGAGGAGGTCCCTTGTTGAAATTTCGTACCGGAGGACAGGTGGTTCCCTTAGACTTTGATTTGGCCTAGGGAAAAGTGTCCAAAAGATTTTAATTTTCTCCTAAAGTGACTTTATAATTTTTATAAAGTTAAAATCTAATTTAAAAGTGACTTTAAGTGATAAAGTTACTAAGTCTAATTTTAAAGTGACTTTTATAAAGTCAATGAAAAATTAGAAAGGAAAAGTGACTTTGGAAAAAAATGACTAAGTGGGTCTTTATTAAAGTGGGTGAATAAAAAAATAGAAAGTGAGATTTAAATGTGCATTTAATCTCAGCCATTGATCTAAATCTATTTCAGCCATTGGATTTAGGGATCACCCAAAAGTCACTTGGATCATCCCAAAGTCATTTGGAGTTATATTAAAGGATGAAAAGGAGGAAAAGATCATTCATTCTTTCATGAGCAGATTGGGAGAAGGAGAGCAAGAGAGCAAGGGAGATTTCTGGACAAGAAGGAGAAAGGGCAGCAGTTTGGCACACATACCAGGCAGCTCTTCAGCAAAATCAGAACAACAGAAAGACAAGCAGAACAACAGCAAGAACAAGCAGAAAAAGATGATTTTTTGCTGAAAACTGAGAAGTTTCCAGGTGGTCTGTTGGGCTGAAAACGGATAAGTTTGCTTGCGGAAAAAAAAAAAATTATTTCGCTGTAATTTTTGCTGAAATTTTCTTGCTGTAAAAAGACATTTTTCAGAAATAAAGAAGAGCTCTCAAACTGGTTTTCCCCAAGAGTTGTAGGGGGTTTTTCCAGGGTCACGTTGACAAAAAATATCAGTGTCTTAATGTGTTTTAATGGCTGTTTATTATTGCTGATTTTTATTTCTGCAATTTCCAGCATTCTGTAAATTTTCTAGAATTTGTGTTTTCAGCAAATTTATTTTTCCAGCATTGTTGAATGTATGGTTATGGGAAATGGCATTTAACTACATGGGAGAAATAAGGAGAAACTGAAAATCGGGGTGGGAAAACAGAAATTTTAACATGGGATCAGAGCTTGAGTGCTGAAGGGCAGTTTGGGACAGCAAAATGAAAAATTACAACTGCTGATTTTTCACTCAGAAAATTCCAGCAAGCTGATTTTTCATAAACAGCAGGTTTTATCTTTACTACAGCAGTGCTATTTTAAGTTTTAGGACAACAGTATGTCATTGGGATTGAGGGTGGAGGATAGGTTGGATGGGCATACAAATTACAGCGTTTGGAAGGAGAGAATGCAGAGTATATTTGAGGAGGCAGAAGTCTGGGATATCATGGTGCATACCACTCAGACCCCTGTTGTTGTGCTTACTGATGCTACTCAGTTGACTGCTTATAATAGAAAGAACAACAAGGGTAAGAGGCTGATTCTAGACGGAATCAAAGACCATTGCATTCCTCATGTGAGAGGAAAGAGCAATGCCCATGAGATGTGGAAAACATTGTCCAATCTCTACCAGAGTACCAATGAGA
>APFE030990937.1:3998-52095 GCA_000404065.3 Pinus taeda
TTAACATCTAGCTTAATCAAAGATGCTTTCTTATTATGCACAGGGCTATTAGGAGGTGTGAGAAAGCTTTCCTCTTTCCCTTTTCCTTTTGAGTGGTCATGGGAATGAGACTCATGTTCTTCTTTATCTTGTTTAGAACCTAATGAATCTTCATCCTTATGCTTTCTAAAGTCCCTATACATTTCTTCTACCATAGACTTTATAGCTAGGAAACTCTCTATGAATTGAGGGTTTGGATAGACTCTCCCAATTTTAGGATTAGTTTTGACCAACTCTCCTTCTCCTAATTTGAGCTTTGATCTAGTGAGCCTTCAACAGCTAAACCAACACAAGCTTGTCTAACCTTACAGCCTAGAGCTCTGATGCCACTTGATCTGATATTCACTCTATGAGTGACATCAGTTGAAGATTTATTAAACAAAGGTATTACAGACTCATGTGCTAGTGTGTGTTCTGTGTTATTTAAGCAACGGATCGATCAGATTGCCAATACACAGACATTTAAATGGAATGACAATAGAGAAACACAGTAAGCAATCACAAAGACACAAGAAATTTTAATAAGGAGTTCACCCTATTCTCCAGGGCTACATTTTCGGTCCAGCTTTCAGTGGTGGCTTTGTTTTATTGTGTCTTCAAGCAGAGAATTACAATATAGGGACTCAATGTGAGTTCTCTTGAAGTAGGTCGTGCTTGGCAGGGTGGTTCTTGGATTCCCTAAGCCACTGGAGTACACAGACTCTTCTTCTTCCTACCAGCTCTGTGACCTTTTGGTCTACAGTGGAGAGCCCAATGTGGTGCTCAGCCAGGACAGATCCTCTATGGGATGGCTCGGATCTCTCAAGCCTCTGGTGCTCGACGCTGCCTCTAGTCAGCTCGACCCTCTGTCCTCTTTCTGCTCTTGCTTCATTGTCTTCTTTCTTCGTCTCTTCGACTTCATTGTGTATTCTGTATCTGTTCATGGCTTTTAGCCATTCGTTCCCATGCCTGTTTGGTTCCTCTTCCGCCACTGTTGATTCACCCTCTGTAGCTGTGCTTGGAGTTCCCTATTCGGCGTCATCATGAACGCTCAGGAAGTGGCCACATGTCCTCTAAACAGCGCTAGCCTGCTTCATGGGTTTGTTTCTTCAGTTACGTCGTGGATGAAGTCTTTCCTCCACTGTGGCGGTCAAACAGACTTCGAATCTTTACAAATCGTGGCGTCTTCCCTCGTCGATTCCGCTTCCTCCATCGGGCGTGATCTCAGCCGTCCGATCTGGGTCCCCCAGATCCAATGTCATACGCATGTCCCATGCGGTTGACTTGCTCGACCGATAACGCGCGATCAACGATGGTTTTCTCCCACCTCCGCTTGCCACGTGTCGATCGTTGAGTGGGATCGCTTCGCTTTCTCCAAAACCTCTTACCATTTGTGGGCGCCCCGATCAATGCTGCCGGTTTTCGATAGTGCAGGTCCCGCCTTCGTATGTTAGCGCTTTTCGCTCTTTCCGCCTGTGGTTCTCTGGCTCCCAACGCGACCAAGTGCTTAAGGCTCCTCCATTTTGGCCCTGTTCACCCGCAGCAAAATCCATCTCCTTTTCTCGATCCGGGGCTCCCAAGGGCGACTTTGACCTCCCGCATAGTCTCCATGGGCCTCGGTTAGCGCGCTTTGACCGAGGCCCTCGTCGTTCCACACTGGCTGCCATTGCCACTGGTTCAGGGTGTTTTTGATCGTTGTTTTGGAATTTTTAAAGATTTGTCTCGACCTGATACAGTCATGGTTCTTTGACAGTTCTTGATGGATCCAATTCGGATCATTGATATGTCAACGAGAAAAGTATAAGAGGAGGCTTGAGGGTCACTTGGAGAGCACACCAGATGATTAGTCATTCTATTCTCTAGAGCGGGGTTTGCTAAGAGAGATAGAATCAGTGATCGAAGTTGTAGCTAAGGGGCAGTGAGTACAGAGAGGTAGAGATAGTATCGGGAGACCAGCGCAGGAGCTAGAGAGATTGACGTAGAATCAGCCAGGGCTCACGCAGGCCCATGCAGAGGCAACTAGGAGCTATGCAATGCTTCAGAGAGGCCAGCATTGCTGACGCAGAGGGGCAGAAGGCTGACGCAGGGCCTCTTGAGGATGACGCAGGCCCATTCAGGGTGACGCAGGGCCAGCGCTGGGCAGAGAGAGGCTGATGCAGTCCAGAAAGGCAGACGCTGGGGTTTCTGGGGCAGATTGGAGCTGAGGAGCTGCCAAAGGTTTTATCCAGGGTTTCACCCGGGACATTTGTCTCAGATTGAGAGGTACTACTGCCAAGGGCATTCTCTATTGGGTAAAGCCGAATTTGGCACCCAGATTGTACTTTGAAATTGCTTAATAAGAAAATCCTCAGATAGCTGCATCGGTTTTACCGCATTGGGTTTTTCCGGGGACATTGGTCCAAAAATAACAGTGTCATTTTGTGTGCTTGTTTCTGTTTCCTTCAGTTGATGATCTGTAATATGTTGAGCATGCACCAATGTTTAGTTTCGGTATTTACAGTGTAAATAACTTGTTAAGTAACAAAACAAGTAGGTAGGAATAAATTAGTAAAGTGCATGGAGGGTTTCTAACTGGTAGACTTAGAAACTTCGACCCTTAGAAAGTAAGGAAAGAAGAAAATATTGAAATTTGTCATTTTGAACAACACAAGGATTCCTAGTGCCTATTCCTACTTGGGTGATGGAGTTTGTAGGGCTAAATTTAAGAGAGTGAATTAATGCTTGGAGTAAGGCAAAAAACCCTAGTCTTCACTTGACAACCTTAACTATCTTCTTTGTGAAGGGAGAAATTAAATAGGGGATGCTCTCTAGGAGGTTCCCTATGGATTTCAAGGAGGATGAATTTCACATGCAACAATCAACCAAGATTTTCCATAAATAATATGCATTTAGACATGGAATAAGAAAATGCATAGCATTAATTAATCACATGAAAAACAGTAAAGATCTGCAATTTAACTTACAATTCTTCTATGAAATAGCCTTCTTTCAGTTTCCAATAGCAATAGCTCCAAAAATATTACTTCTACACAAGTAGCGAATTGCATAAAACTAAGTCGAGCTCTCTAAGGGAGGAGGTCGAAATATAGGAGTGATGATGAAAAATGACATAAGAGTGATCCTCTATTTATATGTGGTCAATGACTCTTAATTATTATCCTAGAAAACCTATGATAAGTTCAATTTTGAGTGTACATGAAGAAAATAGGTTACAAGACAACACAATAACTTAATACAATAAAATAAGCCACTAAAATCCCACAAATGTGGGTCGAAAATCCTCTCTAGCATGAGGTCATTCCCTTTTAGGGCAAATAAAGCTCCAAAAATGCATAGAATGAGCTAGATACATCTCAAATAATCATAATTAACCAAGTGATTGAGGGGAAGCCCTCAAATCATGGCTCAAAATGTGTCCATTGTTGAGAAATCAATATGCTAATAGATTAGGGTTGATTGTGTTTGGAAAAATACTAAGAGGGGGAGGGGTGAACCGACATTTTAAAACTCACTTAAACCTTTCAATTTCTTATTCAGATTTTTGTACACTACTGTTCCTCTCCTCCGGATACTTGAGATAGTTGGTTGGTTGATAGTAGGGCCTCTCATCATTTCTCTGGTATAAGGAAGTTCTCTCTAATTTGGTGGAGAAGGAGTTATGTTTGAAAATTATTCTTGGAGACAACTCCACTCATCTCGTTAAAGGTTTTGGGTCTGTTAAATTTCATTTGGACTCTGAGGAATATATTTTGCTTCATGATGTGATGTTTGTGCCGGGATTGAGGAAGAATTTGGTATCTATATTTGCTTTGGAAGACAAAGGGATGAGGGTTCCCTTCATCAAGGAAAAAGTACTTACCTGGCTTGTTGGATCACCTATGAGAGATGCATTAACATTGGGATCTAGATTTGAAGGACTCTATAGAGTCAATGGAAGACCTCTTCTAGAATTGGTCCATGATACTAATCATCAAAGTGAACTATGACACCGAAGATTGGCCCATCTACATTATGATGTTCTTTCGAAATTGAAGAAATTGGTCTCTGGAATTCTCGATGTTCAAGCCCAACATAATGGAGTATGTCCTGTATGTGCCAGTGGAAAGAAGACAAGGGGACCATTCCCCTCTAACAAAAACAAGAGAAAAGACATCCTCCATCTCATTCATTCTGATATATGCGCTCTGATAACTGTACATTCACTCGGTGGCCGTCTCTACTACATAACCTTCATTGATGATTTCTCAAGGAAGACTTGGATATATTACTTGAAGCATAAGGATAAGGCCTTCTATTTGTTCAAGGACTTCAAGGCTTTGGTCGAAAATCAAACTGGAAATAAAATTAAGATCTTTAGGTCCGACAATTGTGGAGAGTACATTTCAAACGAGTTCATTGAATTATGCAAGAAGGAAGGAATTAAGGAGACAATTGTGCCCTACAATCCTGAACAAAATGGAGTAGCTGAAAGGAAGAACATGTCTATTGTGGAAGCTGCCTGTGCCATGCTCCATGATCAAAAGATGACGAAGTTTCTTTGGGGAGAAGCTGCTAATGCAACTGTATATGTTCAAAACAGGGTTCCTCATCAAGCATTAGACAACAAGACGCTTGAAGAAGTATTATAGGTGTTAAGCCCGACATTGGTCACCCCCATATATTTAGCTGCCCCGTATATTTCCATGTGTCGAAGGACAAGAGAAACAAGCTAGAAGCTATGGGAATAAAATGTACGTTTGTTGGATATTGTGAAGATTCTAAAGCGTTTAGAATATATATTCCTAGTCAAAGGAAGGTTGACATTAGCAGGGATGTAACATTCGATGAAGATGTTGCCCTTGGGAAGGTAAGGGACCTTCCTCCGCCTCCTCCTTCTAAGAAGAAAAATGATGATATGGATATTTTAGAAGGTCTTTCCATGCCTGAATCTGAGGGAGACATTGTTGATGATGCCATGGAGCCCATGGACCCCTTGGATCCTCCTGCATGTGATCCTCCTGCCAGGAAGAGGCCACTTTGGCTTCCTGACACATTACATGATGCTGAAAGACACATTTCCGCCAGAAGATCATTTAGAGAAAGCAAGAAGCCATGCGAGTACCAGGGATATGTTGTAGCTATGGGCAATATGATTCAAGCTGAGCCTCACACCTTTGAAGAAGCCGTGAAAGAACAAGTCTAAAAGGATGCTATGGCTAAAGAATACAAATCAATTATGAAGAATGACGTATGGGATGTTGTGCCGAGACCGAAGGGGAAATTTATCGTGACTTCAAAATGGCTATTCAAGATCAAGAATGGAGTTGATGGAAGTATTGAGAAATATAAGGAAAAGGTTTGTGGCCTAAGGATTCTCCCAAAAAGAGGGAGAAGATTATGATGATATATTTGTTACTGTGGCTCGATACACCACCATTCATTCGATAGTTGTCCTTGCTGCAAGTCAAGGATGGACCCTTCATCAGATGGACGTGAAGACAACATTCCTTCATGGCATGTTACAAGAAGAAGTGTATGTTGAGCAACCACAGGGATTTGAAGTAGATGATCGAAATACACATGTTTGCAAGTTGAAGAAGGCATTGTATGGTTTGAAGCAGGTCCCTAGAGGATGGTACATTCACATAGATAGTTACCTGATGAAGCATGGATTCACAAGAAGCAATGTTGATCCCAACCTCTACTTCAAGGTAGTCCAAGGTATGCCATTGATTTTAGTTTTGTATGTTGACGATTTATTTATGACAGGTAGTGAGCCCCTAATGATCGAGTGTAAGAGGGAGCTAACCTCTGAATTCAAGATGAAGATGTTGAATTGGGGTAGCATCGGATGTGCCCTAGCAACGAAATTTGGTGGAGAGGTTGGGGCACATGAGATCTCCAATGCCCATAAAGGGTTTGGGCAGATTGTAAACAAATCAAGAGATATTAAAATAATTAATATTTTTAATGGAGTCCCCAAGTCTAAACTTAGGGAAAATAAAATATTAATGTGCATTAATATGAATCTATGTTAGAGTAGTCCAAAAAACATGGATCAAGCTAGATCTAATCTTAGCCGTTGATTAGGAACTTAAGCTCGGCCGTTGAGATGTTAACAGGAAAAGTTTAAGAGGAGGCTTGAGGGTCACTTGGAGAATACATCAGAGTGATCAGTCATTCTATTCTCTAGAGCAGGGTTTGCTAAGAGAGATAGAATCAGTGATCGGGAGAGTAGCTGAGGGGCATTGAGTACAGAGAAACAGAGAGGCAGAGATAGTGCCGGGATAGCAGCAGAGCAGCCAAAGAGAGAGACGCAGGAGCAGCCAGTGCTCACGCAGGGCCACGCAGAGGCAGCGAAGTGCTGCGCAGAGTACCAGAGAGGCCAATGTAGCTGACGCAGAGGCTCAAAGAGCTGATGCAGGGCTTCCTGGGGTTGACGCAGGCCAAGATAAGCTGACGTAGTGCCAGCGCTGGACTAGGAGAGGCTGATACAGTCCAGATTGGGTAGACGCTGGGGTTTCTGGGGCAGATTGGTGTTGAGTAGCTGTTGGAAGGATTATCCAGGGTTTTAGCGAGTAGATTTGTTGGAAACCGAGAGGTATTACTGCTAAGAAAATTGTTTGTTGGGTAGGCCAATTACGACACCCAGATTGTACTCTGATATTGCTTAATAAGAAAACCCTCAGATAGCTGCACCGATTTTCCCACATTGCGTTTTTCCGAGGACATTAGTCCAAAAATAATGGTGTCATGTGGTGTGTTTGTTTTTGTTTCTTTTAGTTGCTGATCTATAATATGTTGAGCATGCACTGGTGTTTATTTTCAGTATTTAATTTGTAAATAACTTATTAAGGAAAAATAACAAGTAGGTAGGAATAAATTAGAAAAGTGCATGAAGGGTTTCTAACTAAGTAAACTTCAACATGGTATTAGAACGTGATTGCAGATTATAGGAGGACTAAGAGATATCAGCCGAACAAAGCAAAGCAACAGAAAACAACTTTCCTGAGGTGACATAAGTTGTTTCTAGTAGCACAGAAGCCAAGGAATGTGACGTAGAGCCAACGAGAGCCACGCAGAGGAAGCTGGGAGCTACGCAAAGCCTCAGAGAGGCCAGCGTTGCTGATGCAGAGGGTCAGAGGGCTGACGCAGGGCATCCCAGGGCTGAAGCAGATTCATCTGGGGTGACGCAGGGCCAGCGTGAGGCAGAGAGGGGCTGACGTAGTTCACAGAGAGGCAGTTGCTGGGGTCTAGAAGGTTGCAGGAAGATTGCAGAGTGGAGCTGGTGAGGTCTTGTAGTGAGAACAGTACCTGACAAAGCAGGGCCAGAGGAGTTGTTACCGAGGGTTTCTAGCCGAGAAACCCGGATTAGAAGTGTAGTTGCACAAGTCGATCAAAGTAGGGGACATCTCGACAAGCGGCAGAAGGATTTCTAGGAGCGAAATTAGGACTCAGAGGGAGTGCAAAAGAGAACTTCCAGACGGGAAGTAGAGATTCAGAGGAGTCGAACAGAGAACTTCCAGGAGGGAAGTAGAGGAGCATCATGGCACTACACGGGGTAAGAGACCAGGATAGTTTGGATGGAGCATCGAACTTCGCAGTCTGGAAGGCCAAAATCTTATCAGTGCTTAACAGGAATCGTGGCAACAAGTTCGCCTTGAAGGTAATAACTGTCCCAGTCGACCCCAATGATAATGAGAGGTACGAAGAGGTGATGACGAGGGCCAAGTGCATTATCCTTGACAGGGTCAAGGATCATGTGGTACCACATATAGCCGAGAAGGAAATGACATTTGAGATGTGGGAGACTCTCAAGAAGTTGTACCAGCATGTTCTGTGCAGAGAAGAATGCTGCTCGAGAACCAGATGAGGTCGTATCAGATGAAAAAGGGTCAATCGATTGACACTTTCATCGGAGGATTGAATGAGATCCGAGATCAGTTGACTGCTATAGGAGCGACACCGGATCAAGAGCTTATGGTGAGGACAACCCTGAATGCTGTCTCAGAAGATTGGGAAGTATTTGTCCAGAGTATCCTAGGCAGAGGGACTCTCCCACCTTGGGACGAGATATGGGCAGCGCTTTGCCAAGAAGAGATCAGACGACAGTCGAAGACAAGTAGCAGCAGCAAAGGGATCAAGGTCAAGTAGGAGGAGGAGGATGTGGCCCTAACATCTAAGAGAAAGTAGGAAAAGCTGAAGAAGAAAGATCTCTCCAAGATCAAGTGCTTCCACTGTGGGGAGTTGGGTCACTATGCGACCCAGTGTCCAAGGAAGAAGAGTAAGGGAGAGTCTTTTGAGACTAAGGGTAGAGAAGGAACTTTTAACAAACGATGATTGTGCCATGAGTGCACACGCACCACTTGAGCGGAAGTGGGGAGACATCGAGTTGTAGTCACATGGACTACAGGCGATGAGGGGTAGGATCCTTAAGGTACCCAGCCTCTTAGATTAGACCTTGCTACGGGAGCCCCGTCGAGGAGTAGCAGGACTAATTGATGTGGGTAGAGATGAATGCGAATGGAGCGGCAAAGAGAGCTACAGTGCAAGAGTCCCGAGACAGCACAGAGCTAGCTGGCTGCAGTAGCGCGAGAGGCATAGGAGTGTTGCACTAGCGCAGGAAGGAACAAAGAGGTGTGTGACGGTGCGAGACGTAGGGAGTTGTTGCAGCAGCACAAAGGTCAGAGAGAGGGAGCACTTGCCAACGGCAGAGGGAGCTTCAGCATCAGAAGGTGTTTCTAGCCCAACAGGGAGGTCAGAGTTGGGAGATCACTTACTTCTCAGTAACTGAGTTGCAGTGCAGTAGTGGACAGCACGATGCAACATGATGAGAGGAGGTGCAATGCAGATGTAGCAGTGGCAGTGGCAGAGCCATGGGCAACAACACGGATGTAGAGCGAGTTGTCGTACAGATGCAGTAGTGGTAGTGGAAAAACTATGGGCAACAGTATAGGATACAACAATGTAAAGGATGGTTGGTAGTAGGCCTAGCATCAACACAAGGGCCGACGCCGGATGATCAGAGTAATACTGAGTGAGGAGTATTACTAGAGCACAATCCTCGCTAAGAGGGAGTGTTGATTTGTGGTAGCATCGGATTGGCTCTAGCCACGAAATTTGGTGGAGAGGTTGGGGCACATGAGATCTCCAATACCCAGAAAGGGTTTGGGCAAATTCTAAACAAGTAAGGAGATATTATAATAATTAATATTTTTAATGGAGTCCCTAAGTCTAAACTTAGGGAAAATAAAATATTATTAATATGAATTTGTGTTAGAGTGGTCCAAAAGACATGGATCAAGCCAGATCTAATCTTAGTCGTTGATTAGGGACTTAATCTCGGCTGTTGAGATGTCAACAGGAAAAGTATAAGAGGAGGCTTGAGGGTCACTTGGAGAATACACCAGAGTGATCAGTCATTCTATTTTCTAGAGTGGGGTTTGCTAAGAGAGATAGAATCAATGATCGGGAGAGTAGCTGAGGGGCATTGAGTATAGAGAAACAGAGAGGTAGAGATAGTGCTAGGATAGTAGCAGAGCAACTAGAGAGAGAGACACAGGAGTAGCTAGTGCTCACGCAGGGCCACGTAGAGGCAGGTAAGTGTTGTGCAGAGCGCCAGAGGGGCCAGCGTAGCTGACGCAGAGGCTTAGAGAGTTGATGCAGGGCCTCCTGGGGCTGACGCAGGCCAAGATAGGCTGACGCAGTGCCAATGCTGGGCTAAGAGAGGCTGACACAGTCCAGATTGGGCAGGCGCTGGGGTTTCTGGTGCAGATTGGTGCTAAGTAGCTGTCGGAAGGATTATCTGGGGTTTCAGCTATTAAAATTGTTAGAAACCGAGAGGTATTACTGCTAAGGAAATTCTCTGTTGGGTAGGCCAATTACGGCACCCAGATTGTACTCTGATATTGCTTAATAATAAAACCTTCAAATAGCTGCACCAGTTTTCACACATTGGGTTTTTCCGGGGACATTAGTCCAAAAATAATGGTGTCATGTGGTGTGTTTGTTCTTGTTTCTTTTAGTTGCTGATCTGTAATATGTTGAGCATGCACTGGTGTTTATTTTCAGTATTTACTTTGTAAATAACTTGTTAAGGAAAAATAACAAGTTGGTAGGAATAAATCAGAAAAGTGCATGAAGGGTTTCTAACTAAGTAAACTTAGAAACTTCAATAGAAGAACCTTGGACTTATGCACTACTTCTTAGGCCTTGAGGTGTGGCAAAGGCTCGGTGAGATCTTCCTTTCACAAGGAAAATATGCCGTGAAGCTATTGGAGAGATTTGGAATGACAGAATGCAAGTCCTTAGACACACCGATGGAAATGAATTTCAAGAAACTATGTGGAAAAGCTGTAGGACCTGATTTGGCAAAGCCATCCAAGTACATACAGTTGATTGGGGCTCTGATGTTCTTAGTGAACACTCGTCCAAACATATGTTATGCGGTGAATACATTGAGTCAATTCATGACCGAGCCTCTCCATGCACATTGGGTTGCTGCCAAACACATTTTGAGATATTTGCATGGTACGATCACCCTTGATTTGAGCATGACCTGCCATGATATGTTGGATGAGTAGGAAACAAAAGTTCGTAGCATTGAGTAGCGTCGAGGCAAAATATATTGTCACTAGAATGGCTAGCTGCGAAATAGTTTGGTTGAGAAATATCTTTGGAGAGTTGTTTTAGCATGTTCTAAACACTACAATGATATATTGTGACAACATGGGTGGGATCCGATTGGCAAAGAATCCCATGTTTCATGACAAGTCCAAGCACATAGAGATCCGATATCATTACATTCGAGACATGGTGTAGAGAGGAGTCGTTAGACTCCATCATATATCTATAGATGAGCAGATTGCAAATATTCTCACCAAGGATCTGCTGAAAGGAAAGTTCTTGGTCTTTAAGGAGCAACTTGGATTGATGGATGTGACCCCTCCTGATAAGGGGCATCGCTGATCAAGAACACTGAGCATAGCTCTTCCCCCTTGGTTGAGTTCCCAAGGAGGGAATGGAGCATTGGGGGCTCCTAGGGTTGAGGGAACTCTGAACAATAGGTGTGTGTGATCCCTACTGTTGTAGTAGGTCAGCTATCTACCCTAATGTCACCCATAGGGTGTGTGTGATCTTTGTCCGTTTTGACAAGTCGGGTATCTCCCTCTACTGTGATCTAGCAAAGTATACCCTAGTTGGCATCATACCCACAAGTTGGGCTTGTTGAGATTGTCCTATTGTTGCCATCTTACATAGACACCTAAGTTAGTGAGAAAATCCCTTAAGCCCACAAGGTGTGGTTGGTGGCAAAATCAAGAGGTGGGGTTGTCACCCATTCCCATATCTCTCCTAGGCAAGCTAAGGGGGTGGTCCCTGAATGAAAAAGTAAGTTAAAAGGTGATGTGAGGCTTCTAGGAGATGTCAAGGTTAATTTTGGTTACTTGAGATTATGAGCAAATAAAATGAGCAATATGAAACGAAATATACTTCAATAACCATCAACACATAAATAAAAGATGAGAATATAAAACCAGTGCTTTCAATATTGCTTCAAAATAAATAACACTTGCTCTAAAAATGAAACACCAAGTAATCCTGTCAATCAAATAGATGTTAAAAAAGATGATATCACTTGCAAGATTCAAAATTGCTCTCAAAGAAATGCTTTCAAAATATAACCATTCACAATTTTATAGCATGTAAAGAAGCAATATAAAATAACTTGCAAATGAAACAAGCTAAAACTTCACTTGCAAAATGAAAGATATGGTACTTTCCTATAAGATATTACAAGATAATCAATTCAAGGCATTTTCATCATGACAAGCATATAAGTAAATTGCAAGTAAAATAGCTTGAAAATTAAAGTGAATTAATAGGAAATGCACTTAACTAAGATTACATGCAACTATCTTGGTTAATTTTAAATTAAATGCCTACTCTAAGTGAGAGATCTTTCTCTTGAACTCTTTCCAAAGGGTAAAAATTGGGGCGACTATAAGAGAGAGGCGCTAAGGACACTGTGTCGTCAACAATACCCTTCTACTCAGTCTTACAAGCCAGCGTGTGCCTTCGTCCCTACAAGGGGACAAGCCACTTTCATACTTGCAGGGTCATACACTCTTTACCTTACTTCGTACCAATTGAAAGAATTTTCCAAGAAAGTCTTTTCCCTATGATGTATATCAACCAAACTTATGCTTGGAGGTTAATTGAGTTAAAATGCAAACTATGCTAAAAATGCCTAAATGTAATGCAAGTAAGTTTTTCCAAGAGATATTTGCAATGCTTAAAAATAATGGAAATGAGATAATGCTCAAAGTAAGTTGCAAATTTAACTTCAATTGGAAAAGGAAATTAGTTTGAAAGTGAATTAAAGGGATGCAAGTAAATCTATTGATGCTTTGCAAAAGGAAATTGCCTCAAGTAAATGAAAGTGCTCACGATGATACAACTTGAAAAATTTCTCTCAAACTTGTTCAAGACACAAAATCATAAGATTCATAAGTCAATGAAATTTGCAAGTTCGCTCCAAGTGAATGCCACAAACCATAAAATTATAGCAATTGAAAATGAGATGAAGCTAAGAGTGAATGCTTGCTTGTAAAGTGTGTTTGGAAAGTAAGTGAGCAAAATAATAAATGAGCCTATAGTGAGGCAATTGTATCCCAAAAAAAGCAAATTGGTAAGCAACTAAATTAAAATTGCCACATAACTTGCATGTAAGAAATGGTTTGCTCTAAAGCAAAATATCAACCTGTACTTCAAAGTAAGAATGAAATGCAAAACATCAAATGAAACTTGTAGCAAAATTTAACTTAGAAATTGAAATGTAATGGTGAGGTTGTGTTAATTTTAAAGCATGCAAAATGAGCTAAAAAAAGAAAGTTAGAAAAGATGCAAAATTAATCCACCCACACAAAATCCGCCTTCTCAAAGAGCAGAAAGGATGCCTTGGGTAAACCCAAGCTCCCAAAAGAAAAATAGATATTTTATTATGATACAATGGAGTTAAAGCCTCTTAGAGGGCTTCCCAAAAGATGAAGAGAAATAGTACAATATTTGGAGCTAAAAATAGCTATAATGTCCCTCCAATAATAACAACCTCAAGGGCCAATGAAGACTTGCTAAAATCTGAAAATTACAATCTCTACAAAGGCCAATGACCTATCCTTATTTGCAACTCCTTCTAGTGTCTACAACCTCCATGAAATAAATCTTTCATGTTTGAGAGGTCCTACAAGACAACTAGTTAAAGTTCAATAGTCTTTCTTCAAGGCACTTATGTCAAAACTCCAACTATAGGCTGAAAAACTAAGACAAAATTAGTGTAAAAGAGCATGTAAGTATGATACAAAATAATATACAAAACCAAATCAAGTGATGGGAGTGAACCCCATCACTTGCCTAGTTTGGGAAATGCTCTTTCACTTGCCTAGTTTGGGAAATGCTCTTAATTAGCTAAATATATCAATAAAAGCACAATTTTTCTTAAAGAAATTTAAATTATGAAGTATTTGCTTGTATACAAGCTATGTCAAAGAAAATCCTTGCAAGAAAATCACTTTGTAAGATAAACTATGGAATTCAAAGAACCAATGAGAGCTTCTTAGAGAATGTGTCAAGAGTGGGTTGGTCTCTCCAAAGACTTCCCCTCATCCTTGATATTTGATCCAACAAGATTTTTCTCTACAAAAATTCAATCCACCATTAGTCCCATATAGATTTAGCAAGTAACCAATGATAAGAAAACTCTAGAAATTTATTGGAAAATAACTAGAGATTATCACACCTAGAGCATATTCCTAAATCATTTGCCAATGTAAGATAGATTTATATTAACAAATCTACAAAAGCATATGGAAATAAAATAAATCAAAGCATGAGCAAAGGAAATTATACCAATAGTGAGTCAACCATTATACTCCAATGGAACAACAACTCATGAATGAACCATAATTATTGCAATTGAGAACAAGAGTACATAAGAGCAGATCTTTCCCAAGCACAATAACTCGTAAACAATGGATTACATAGTGAGAGCCCATAGGTCTATTATATAGAAGTTTGGGAGCTAATCCCAAGGCAAATGGTGATAATCCCAAGACAAATAGGTGACAATCCCAAGTCTCCTTCATGCAAATTCAAATTTCCCAAGTGACAACTCGATTTCTCCCTTAGAGGCCTATGCAATCCTTGATGAGGGAGCTTGAATTAGATGAGAGGACATGTGGGAGAGTGAAGTGGAGTGGTAGGAGACTACTCTCCACCTTACTCAAGTAAACTCTAATCCAATCTCAAGTTAACTTCCTCAAATCGTGGATTTTGTCACTGGAAATCGTTGTATTCTCCACAAAAAAATTCAATTTGCTTGATTTGTGGCTTATGTGGAGTTTACATCACTTGGTAACTCAACTTTGACCCTTAGATGAATTTCCACCTCATTTCCACATCATTTGAGCATGTGTGGATATTTAGTTTTCTCCATTTATTGAATTGCTAGGCTAATTTATTGCCACATTTTCGACAAAGCTTAGGAAAAGTGGGTTTTGAGGGTTTAGAACTTATTTTTGCCTCTCAAAGTGTGTCATAATAGAAATTTGAGGGTGAGAGGTGTAATATTGAGCACACACCCCATACAATTTCTCTATACTTCACTTATTACAATTTATTTTTAGATTTTTTTCAAATTTAAGCCCTGTTGGAAATTAAAAAAATAAAAAAATTGACTCCTAGACCTAATCAAATTCCACTAATTTTTTTGTGTGATCTAATATGGTAATATACAGTAACCCTAGACATAAGGACTCACCAAGGCCTCACCATCAAGCTGCACTCCGGCTTTGGAGTTATGCTTGGAAGAAAAAACTCAATTAATTATTAAGTCCTCATAAGGATATGATCCCTTCGTGGTAAGTTGTATCTCGCCTATTGCTCGATGACATGAGGTGAGAGCATTCTATAAGACCTTCTTCATTGTCCTGAGAAGGTGGTAGTTAAAGCTCCCCTACGATTCTTCTTCTTTAGATTCGAGAATGTTTCAGCAGATAGAGTTGAGCAGAGATGGGAAATGAGATGATAACAAGATACTTACGATGATCACATGATACAATTGGAATTTCTCCCTAGCTGAGAGGGAGCGTTAATTTGGCAGCTCAGTGACAAATTCCAATCATGGACTAAATTCCTCTTTCCAAGAGGACTAATTTTGACCTTTAATGCACTGGATTTGGACAAGGGAAAGTGTATATATGAAGTGAAGCCCACAATGTCACATTTGATCAGGTCGATCCTAGAGTGAAATTGGACATCCTTGGAAGCCTATAAATACAAGTCAAGTGACCATCATTTGGACATCATCATCAAGCATCTTCTTCTTCTCTCTTCTTTGGATTGGTTCATACTCGTGGAATTTGGTTTGTACAAGTTCGAAATTGCAGGGTCTGAAGATCGCATGTGTGATTAGGGTTTTTAGTTTTCAACCGGAAGTTTGACTTAGGGAATTTTCGGTTATAACGGCAGGCATATATGCTCATCCATGCAGTTGGAGCACCTCACTGCACACATAACTCTCCCTCCATGTAGTTGGGATCTAGGGTTTCAGTTTGACTGCACTTGGCTGCAGATTGGAGAAACTAACTTTGATCAGTATTGTTGCTGGGATCATATTTCTGATATTGTTTGGTTGATATTGCTAGATATTTTTGTATGGGCTCATTGTACTCTCTGCCGATAATTTTATGACAATCTAATAGAAGAAGAATTACGAAGGGTTTCCCCCCTTGTGGGGTTTGGCCCTAGTCATTGACCAAATTTGGTTTCTCTTGTTGATGTGTTGATGGTCTCCTTTTGTCATTGCATTACTGTTCTATCTTCAGTTATTATTGATTGATGAAAAGAATTAATTGCTATTGAAAGATTGCTAATTGAAGAATTGAATTGGACTAAAGTAATTGAAACATCATAGAGTTGTGTAAAAGTTAACACTAAAGCCCTATGATGGATTGCTTTTGCTGAAGCAATGAAACCCTAGCTATGTGGGCAAGGAGGATTTGCTAATTGGATGCAAGAAGACCAAGATCAAGAGGGAGCTGATATACTCTCAAGAGATGAGTACTTTCTTGATTACTTCTATTATTTTCAGTCTCTTGTATATCTTGCTTGATTGTATTTGTTCTTCCTTGAGGATTTCACGTGCATAATGAAGATTGCCAAGGATGTGGCAATTGATCGAAGAACAAGATGACAAGAAGACTTGTGATTGATGAGCAGTGGACTTAGAGGGAATAGACATGATCAACTTGGGTGAAGTACTGTTTTGATCTATAGAAGTTTGTTGTGACTTCCAAGACGGGCAAAAGGCTTGAAGAACGATGCTGATCCGAATTTGCTGAAGATGAACCTGCTTTGTATGTTTTTGACAAAATTTGAGGACCTCTCCACCTAGAGTAAGAGATAGTGATTGAAGAATCTTGGTTCCATCCAATATTGAAATTATGAAGCTTGGCAAACTCCTTAGTGAGATTTGACATCATGGACTTTGAGTCCATGGACATCTGCATGATGTGTAATCTGAAGAAGTTCTGCTGCTGACTTAATAAATCCTATTGATTTGGCTCGTTGAATTATTTGATTCTATTTTGATTGGATGTGTTTATTAATAACACTTCTAGGTGTTGTATGATCCTGAATGACATGGATGATTTTGTTGCACAACTGTCTTATGAAGTAATTAAGCTTTGAAAGTTGTTTACTGGTTTGTATGATTTGATATACATGTCTATTGATGAGCAAGTTGCTGGTTATTGTCTAAAATGTGTTTCAAGTTAGACTGTAGCAATTCATTAACTCTAATTGGACCGGAAGCATTGAAGATGGAAAGAGCACAACCTTTGGATGTTTCTGTGTTTGCTCCACAATGGTTTCTTGGATAAGTAGAAAATAGTCTTCTGTGGCACTCGATTTTGTGGAAGCTGAATTCATGACAACCTATTTTGTGACTCGAAAAGCAAATTGACTTCGGAAATTGCTTGCCAGATTGTTTGATCAGATGCTAGAATACACAGTGATATTTTGCGATAATCAAAGCTGTTGAAGCCATCAAAGAATTCAATTTTCCATGGAAAGTCAAAAGATATTGGTGTGAGGTATCACTATATATGTGACTTGGTGCAGAAGGGAGCAGTGAAGCTCCATCACATCTCCACTAATGAGCGAGCAATTGATATTTTGACAAAGTCTCTCTCGAAAGGAGAGTTCGTGCATTTCTTAGATAAGTTGGGATTTGTGGAGAATGCTCTCTCGCTGAAAAGGAGCAGTGATCTACCTAAATCATGTTATTCTTCCTGTGTCACTTGACCAGTATAGGGACATTATCCCTGTGTCAATGTGACTAGTATAGATAGAATGGTTTGACATATTAGACAACATCTTGGACATCATTCTCTTTGTCTTGTATTTTGACCATTATAGGGATATTATCCCTGTTTCTTGTACGTTGACCAGTATAGGGAGAATGGTCCAATGAGCAACTTCTCGTGTCTTGTACTTTGACTAGTATAGGAATATCATCTTTGTGTTAGGTACGTTGACCAGTATAGGAAGATGGACATTTCCCTCTATCTTGTACTATGACTAGTATAGGGTTGTTGTCCTTGTCTCTAGTACAATGACCAATATAGGAATATGGATTTAAAGGCTATTGGTTGGATAGGAGCCTCCCAACATCTAGGTCAGATCTCGTCTTAAGAGAGAGCTTATTGATGGAAATCATGCATGGATTTGATTAATGGATATGATAGTACCATGGTTATGAGACATTAGTCGATTGATGTCTCTTGGGGAGAGAATGCATGGATAGTACCATGGTGATTTGGCGCTAGTTGTTTGATGCTGGTAATGATAAACTATTGATGATGCTAATCTAATCTTGATCCTTTCATAGAGGACCTTTTTCAACATGTATGACATCTTGACTGTGACTATGAATACCTTCGTAGCTAAGAGGGAGTGTTGAAATTGTAGCTATGGTTGGTCTTCATAAAAAATATTTATTATCTTTGTACTTGGAAAAAACAAAATTATTATTAGCATGTTCTCCATGCTTTTGATTTGGTCAAAATGTATTTTTGTAAAAGGAAAAAAATATTATTTTATTTGTAATTACAAGCAGTTCCACATGTGCTAAGTTGGCTTGCCTAGAAACTCATTCATTCGGATCATATCAAACTTTCTAGATGATCAAGTCGGTTTGCTTGGAAGGGCACCCATTTAGATCTCATGATGACTATATAAAGAGTTCCATTCGTCCTCCTTGAAATGCAATTCGATTACACACTTCTGTCTTATGTTCTCTTATGTGAAGAGCTACAAGGAAGAGTTCAAGGGCATATCAAGTGAAGAATATTATTTGTTCTATCTCTCTCAAGATCGGATCTAATCCAAGTTTAAGGCCAAGTTCTGTGGCAATTGTTTGTGATCCGAAGTTTGGTAGTTCAGATACACTCATTATTCTTTTGATCTGAAGTCTGGTGGTTTAGGTCTTCTCATTATTCTTGTGATCTGAAGTCTGGTGGTTCGAGATCTGCTTCTTATTCTTGTGATCTGAAATCTATATTAGATTTGAAGTTCGAGCAAATGTTGCATGAAACGCCCCCCCAGGATTGGGTCGACAAAGATGGTTCCTAGAAATTCGAAACTGTGTCAGCCTGATCCGCGGTTCTGGATTTCTGAACTGCAGATCCGACGACGGATTGGGCATGGATCCATCTGGATCTCGCGCGAATCCGAAGGGAGACAGGCTGTTCCACATGGTTCTAATTTTTTTTTTTTAATATTTTCTTTGACTTGGGTTGGGGCTTCTCAAACACTCACAAGGTGCTCCCTTTATGCTCCTTAGATGCTTCCTAGATGCTCCCTCATGGTAATGTTAAATTCTTAAAGTAAAAGTGACATTCACCTTTATCTTTCATTTTCATACTTTTACTTAAATTTTTAACATTACCATGAAATGGCTCAGGATGTTTGAGTGTGGTTCCAACCTCATCAAACTTCATATGGCGAAAATCGAATTTCATATCCTATTTAAAATTCAATAGACTTAACAGTTTTCAGGAATTTGGGATCAATGGGATTGTGGCATTTCATTAGATTATATCATGTATCGGGGTATGCGATTAGCATTTAATCAAGATAACCAAGCCCTATATGAACCCCAGTGTTGGTGTTGTTAATTGTTGAACTCCTTTGTCATGCCCTTAGCAAAAAATTACTTTTCAATCAAGTCAAAATAATCGATCAAGCATGCTAATCTTTTTCTACCATATTTTATGGCTTGGATTAGGTAGTTTGATAAAAATTGGGCAATGTTGACTAATATCCCTAGATAATCAAGGTAGAGGCAAAGGCTAGACAAGAGGAGAAGAATCTAGATTCTAGATGCTTAATGCTCGAATAATTAATCATTAATGTACAATGGATGCCATATCTATATTGATTTATGTACAAATATGCATGTTTCCATATCTTCTACAACTAATTTGTTATTTTGGATGTTTTCTTTTTAATATAAATGCAAATATTATATATATATATATATTATATATATATATATATATATATATATAGTTATAGTAGACGCTTCCGAGGCGCTTTCCTTCCTAGGTTTTTTGGAAATGATGCTTCTGCTGATCCGCTTCCAAAAAACGTCCCCGCTTCGTCCCTGGTTCGTGCAACATTTGTCTGAGCCTCAGAAGGAAAGAGATTCAAGCTCTGTCTCTATGGTATGGTATTGACCTTGTTGGGATCTTGTTGGACTACTTGTTGACATTTGCATTGGAGACTTAGCACTCGTGGATGCCACTGTAAAAATTTCAAGTTTGAAATCCTATTGCAGCAACTGGAATTAATTCTTCTAATTGTTAATTAATTAACAATTTATTTGCTATGGAAAACATCGAGTAAATCACATTGCAACCTTCACAAATAAAATTGGGGAAAATAATAGCACTGAAAACTAAGAAATATGCTAGCATACACACGTAAATTTAACACAATTATTTTTGGACAAATGTCCCTGGAAAAACCCAACTTGGGAAAACCGGTGCAACAACTGAGGGTTTTTATTATTATGCAATAGTGAAATTCTGAGTGCAATCTATGGATGCACAAATGGCAATCCAAACAACAAGAAAATTTGGCCAAAATTATCTATAAGGGAATTTCCGTTTCTCCACAAGCAACCTCGACACAATTTCGCTTCAGAAACTCGTCCTCCTGGACCCCTCACGCTGGCTTTTGCATAGTGTTTGCGCATATCCTTGGACATCTAGCCTAGAGCTACCTTTGATCAAGTTGTTCTGCCTCACTCTGTTGAGGAAAATGATTCTCCGGCCTTCTGGAAGCTGAATTGGTTTTCCCCTCAACTAAATCGAATTGCCCTCTGAAGTTGACTGCGCAGTCCTCTGTGCTGCCTCATTGGGAATAACTCAACCTCTTGTTGCTGCCTCTCCAGATCTAGAAAACTTCCTCTGGATCACTGTCCCTGCCACTCTCTATCTCTGGAAAATCGAACTCTCCAAGGAAATTGGTCTCTATGTGTCCCACAAGTGTATCCTTCATCTACCCATCAATTTCTTCTTATAATCTTCTGTTGGACTACTAACTGTTGATTTTTGGGTAGCATCGAATGTGCTCTAGCTCCAAAATTTTGTGGAGGGGCTAAAACACATAGGATCTCCAAAGACCCAAATATCGTTTCGTGAAATTCTACTCGGATTGTATTTAATTAAAATAATTAATATTTTTAATAGGGTTCCTAAGTTTAAACTTAGGAAAATTAAAATATTAATGGGTATTACTGAAAATATGGGTGAGAAGCTTCTAAGAGACTAGGATCAAGTCTAATTTAATCTTAGCCGTTGATTAGAGATTAGATCACGACGGTTGATATCTCAACAGGAAAAGTATAAAGGAAGACTTGAGAGTCATTTGGAGACACCGGACAAATACACAGTAACCCGAGGGAAATCGACTCTCAAGAAGTAAGAGTTCGATTTCAGAGGGAGAGTTGCAGGGTGAAGGAATAGGAGGGCATCAACATCAGTGAGAGACTAAGGAAGAGGTGACGCAGAGGATGAGAGGTACAACGCAGAGGGACAACTCAGAGACGTAGTGCAGCAAGGGACGCAGTCCTCATGCAGAGATGATGTAGAGGTGACGTAGTGAAGGCTAGAGGGTCTCTGGTTTGTCATAATTTCTCCAAAGAGAGGAGGAAAATTATCTTAGGTGTTTCCTCAGAGGTTTCTCTATGTTCTGAAAAATCATTGCTTATAAAGAGATTGTTGTTGAAGAATAATAAATAAACCCTCATTTGCTGCAGCGATATTCTCGCATTGGGTGTTTCTGGGGACTATTGTCCAAAAATAACTGTGTTGATGTGAATGACTCTTGTGCTTGTATTTCACTTTTCTTTTCTCTATGCTATTATGTGACAAATGCAGTAGTTTATTTTGATGTTTATTGAAGGGTTTTGTAAATAACTTATTGTGGAAAATAAGTAGGAGAAATAAATCAGTTACTGTAGTAGAATTTTGTGTTAGAAATTTTCACACTAACGACCAAGATTAAAACTTAATCAACGGCCCAGATTATTTCCCAGTCGATTCGTGTGAATTTCTAGATGATTCACACCTTATCTCAATTAATTTTGATTAATTATCCCCTTTTCCTAAGCTTAGACTTGGGAAATATTTAAAAATAGGCTAATAATCTATTTGAGACACTTCTAGGTGGATTTTCTAGAAACGATTTATGGGTTGTGGGGAACTCGTGTTTTAGCCTCTCCACAATGTTTCGAGACTAGAACGCCTTCGATGCTACAAAATATAACACTCCCTCTTAGCGAGGAAGATGTTCTAGTGCTGCACCACTGCTACAATGCCCTGTCTCTATATCACCCTCTGTCACGTTGCTGATGTCTGGCCACTGTGACTGACTTCCACTGCCCACCAATCACTGTGCAACTCTGATGTTACATCTGTGTTGCTGCTGACACTGCTGAACTGCTACCATCTCTGTATTTGCATTGCAACTCCCTCTCAATTGTTGCTGTTGCAACTGAGAAGCATCCTAAATACTAAATCAATTGTGTTCAGTATGATGCATCTATCTCCTGAGTCCCAACTGCTACTAGCCATTGCACTGTCCACTAAAGAATATGCGCTGCCGTTGATTTTTCATTGTGCCACTCTGCACTGTGCTCCTCAACACCTAACTGCTACTAGTCTACAACCGTCACTTGGGAATTTGACTATATTAATGACATTAACCCATCTTGCTACTGAATACTATGGGCCCCTGTAGCAAGGTAATGGTCCATGAGGAGGACACATCAATGGACCCTGCCCATACTCTACAACCCTGGGACTAGAGCTCCAAATCACCCCATCTCTCTCACGGAGGTATAGCTGCAAACATAGAAAAATCTTCCTCCAGCTCGGAGGACAACTTATCTATCTCAGCGGACGCTGTTGCCTAGTCTTGCTTCTCCTACTTGTCCTTATTCCTAAGAGGACACTGCGTACTGTAGTGACCAAACTCACCACATCTGAAGCACTTGATCTTTGACAGGTCCTTCTTCTTCTTCTTCTTTTCCCTCTGCCCTTGAATGGGACCCTTAGATGCGAGGACCACATTTTCCTCTTTCTTCTCACCCTTCACGCCCTTGTTTCTCTGAAAATTCCCAAAACTAGAATCCTATTGTAGCAACTGGTATTATTTCTTCTAAGTGATAAATTAATTATTCAGTTTATTGCTACGACAGCATCGAAATAAACACACAACAACCTTCACAAATAAAAAACTGCATAAAATAAATAGCGCTGGAACTGAGATAATACTAGCACACACACAAAATTTAAACTGTTGTTTTTTGACAAAAGTCCCTGGAAAATCCCAATGCGGGAAAACCGGTGCAATGGATGAGGGTTTTATTTTATTATGCAATAGTGAAATCTGAGTACAATCTATGGATGCCCTACTGGCAATCCAATCAGCAAGTATCTGACAAAAATAATTAGAAAAATTCTCTCACCCCACAAGCAATCCCAACACTGGCTTTTACAGAAAGTTGGCCGTCCAAACCCCAGTGTGTGAAAATTCCAAGCTGGAATCCTATTGCAACAACTGGAAATTATTCTCTTAAGTGTTAAATAAATTTAATAATTTATTTACTGTTTCCTACAACAAATACTGAATAACTGACACTGTAACCTACACAAATAAAGCTGCAGAAGAATAAATGCTGGAAGAAATGCTAACACACACACATGAATTTGCACAGTTATTTTTGGACAAATGTCCCTGGGAAAATCCAACTTGGGAAAACTGTTGCAACAATGAGGGTTTTATTAATTATGCAGCAGTGAAATCTGAGTACATCTATGGATGCCCAACTGGCTATCCAAACAACAAGAATATCTGAGTAAAATACTAAAGGGAATTACCCTTCTCCCACAAGCAATCTTTGGCTGGACTTTCCTTATCGGAAACTCAACCTCTTGGGGCATTGCGTCAGGCTCTACGTTGCTCTGCGTCGCTGACTGGATGACTTGCTTCGGGCTGGGCTCAGATGAAGTTGTTCTGCCTCTGAAAGCTAAGAAAATCATCTCTCCGACCCTCTGGGACTTCTTCCCAACCTCTGGAACTATGAATGATTTACCTTCTCTCCAAATCAATTTATCTGACTGAAGAACTACACAGTCCCTTAGCGCTGCCTCTCTAGATCTAGAAAGTCTTTCCTCCGGATCACCGTCTCTTCAAATCACTCATTGCTTCGATCTCACTGGCTCTCTCTCCAGCAACTAACTGCTGCTACTCTGGAAATCAATTTGCTTATGAAATTGAACCTCTCAAGTGTCTTCTCCAAGTGCCCATCGACTTCTTCTTATAATCCTCTGTTGAAACTTCAATGACCAAGATTAGATCTTAATCGATGGCTAGGATTAACTTGAAGTCGATCCATGTGAGTTTCTAGAATATTGACACCTTGACTTAATTAATTATGATTAATTAGTCATATTCCCTAAGTTTAGACATAGGAAATATTTAAAAATCGGCTAATAATCTAATTAAGCCATCTCTATGTGGAATTTTCAGAAACGATTTCTAGGTTTTGGAGATCTCCTATGTTCTAACCTCTCCACAAAATTTCGGGGCTAGAACACATCCGATGCTACGAAAACTAACACTCGCTCTTAGCGAAGAATGTTTTGTAGTGCTCTACTGCACATCCTATGGAAACACTCTGTCTCTGCATAATCTCTTGTCACGCTGTTGATGTCTCGCTGTTGCTGCCCACCAAGTATTGTGCAACTCTAATATATGTTGCATTTGTGCTGCTGACCTTGCTGATCTGCTGCCAACAATTCATCTGCACTGCAAGTCCCTCTTCATCTGTTGTTGTTGCAACTGCAACATTTGCAACTGCAACATTTGCAACTTAAAGGCATCCTAAATATTGAATTAACTGTGACTAGTTTGATGCATTTGTCTCTTGAGTTTTGACTGTTGCTAGTTTCTGAGCTGTCACTGAGGAATCTGTGCTGCTGCTGACTTTGCACTGCTGCCAACTCTGCACTGCGCTCCTCAACATCTGACTGCTACTAGACTCTGCATCTGTCACTTTGGCATCTGACTACATCTACTACCACTGATCCGTTTTGCTACTGAATACTGTGGGCCCTCGTAGCAAGGTATTGATCCAAGAGGTGGACTCCTCAGGGATCCTGCCCATCTGTAGAGCTCTGGGGCTATAGTACCAAATCTGTCCACCTCACTGTAACTCAGTTACTGAGAAGTAAGTAACTGATCTCCCAATAGTCCTCCCTGTTGGGCGAGAAACACCCACTGATGTTGAAGCTCCCTCTGCCACTGACAAGTGGTTCCTCTCTCTGACCTTTGCGCTGCGGCAACAACTTCCTGCATTTCGCACCGTTACACACCTCGCTGTGCCTTCCTGCACTGGTGCAACACTCCTATGCCTCTCACACTGCTGCAGCCTACTAGCTCTGCGCTGTCTCGGGACTCTTGCACTGTAGCCCTCTCTGTCGCTCCATCTGCTTTCGTCTCTACCCACTCAGCCAGTCCTACTATTCCTCGTCGGGGCTTCCGTAGCAAGGTCTAATACAAGAGGTTGGGTACCTCGAGGATCCTGCCCCTCATCGCCTGTAGTCTGCCTGACTACAGCGCGATGTCTCCCCACTTCCGCTCAAGTGGCGTGTGTGCACTCATGGCACAGTTGTCGTCTGTCAAAACTTCCTTCTTTGCGTGTGCTGGCGTTGCCTTAGTCTCGAAAGGCTCTCCCTTACTCTTCTTCCTTGGGCATTGGGTCGCATAATGATCCATCTCCCCATAGTGGAAGCACTTCATCTTGGAGAGATCTTTCTTCTTTCGCGTCTCCTGCTTTCCCTCAGATGCTAGGGCCACATCCTCCTACTCCTGCTTGACCTTGATCCCTTTGCTGCTGCTACTTGTCTTCGATTGCCCTCTGATCTCTTCCTGGCGAAGAGCTGCCCACATCTCGTCCCAAGGTGGGAGAGTCCCTTTGCGCAGGATACTTTGGGGAAATAGTTCCCAATCTTCTGAGACAACATTCAGGGCTGTCCTCACCATAAGCTCCTGATTCGGCGTTGCTCCTATAGCAATCAACTGGTCTCGGATCTCATTCAGTCCTCCGAGGAAGGTGTCAATCGATTGACCCTTCTTCATCTGATACGACCTCACCTGGTTCTCGAGCAACATTCTTCTCTGCACATAAGTATGCTGGTACAGGTTCTTGAGAGCCTCCCACATCTCAACTGCCGTTTCCTTCTCGGCTATATGTGGTACCACATGATCCTTGACCCCATTAAGGATAATGCACTTGGCCCTCGCCATCGCTTCTTTGTACTTGTCGTTATCATTGGGGTCGACTGGGATAGCTATAACCTTCAAGGCAAAATTCTTGACACGATTCCTTTCAATCACTGATAAGATTCTGGCCTTCCAAACTGCGAAGTTCGATGCTCTGTCTAGTCTATCCTGGTCTCTTACACTGTGTAGTGCCATGACGCTCCTCTACTTCCCTCTTGGAAGTTCTCTGTTCGACTCCTCTGAGTCTCTACTTCTCGTTTGGAAGTTCTCTTCTGGACTCCTTCTGAATCCTAATTTCCCTCTTGGAAATCCTTCTGCCGCTTGTTGAGATGCCCCCTACTCTAATTGTCTTGTGCAACTGCATTGTTGATCCAGGTTCCTTGGCTAGAAACCCTCGGTAACACTCATCTAGCCCTGCTCTATGAAGTACTGTTCTGACTACAGTACCTCACCAACTCCACTCTGCAATATTTCTGCAGCCTTCTAGACTCCAACAACTATCTCTCTGTGAACTGCGTCAGCCCCTCTCTGCCTCACGCTGGGTCTGCGTCACCCCAGATGGGTCTGCATCAGCCCTGGGATGCCTTGCATAAGCCCTCTGGCCCTTTGCGTCAGCAATGCTGGCCTCTCTGAAGCTCTACGCAGCTCCCGACTTCTTCTACGTGGCTCTGGCTGGCTCTGTGTGACACTTCTTAGCTTTTGCGCTGCTAAAAACAACTTCTGTCACCTCGGGACAACTATTTTCTGCTGCTATTGCTCCTTTCGGCTGATGTCTTTTAGTCCTCCTGTGGTCTGCAATCACGCTCTGATACCATGTTGAAGCTTCTAAGTTTACTTAGTTTAGAAACCCTTCATACACTTTTTCTGATTTATTACTACCTACTTGTTATTTTTCTTTAACAAGTTATTTACAAAGTAAATACTGAAAATAAACACCAGTGCATACTCAGCATATTACAGATCAACAACTAAAAGAAACAAGAACAAACACACCACATGACACCATTATTTTTGGACCAATGTCCCCGAAAAAACCCAATGCGGGAAAATGGTGTAGCTATTTGAGGGTTTTCTTATTAAGTAATATGAGAGTACAATCTGGGTGCCAAAACTGGCCTACCCAACAGAGAATTTACTTAGCAGCTATACCTCACAGTTTGAGAGAAATCTCCTGGCTGAAACCCTTGAAAATCCTTCCGAAAGCTCCTCAACACAAAATTGCTCTGCAACCCCAGCGTCTGCCCAATCTGGACTACGTCAGCCCCTCCCTGTCTCATGCTGGCCCTCCGTCAACCTTTCTTGGCCTGCGTTAGCCCTAGGAGGCCCTCTGTCAGCTTTTTGGGCCTTTGCATCAGACACGCTGGCCTCTCTAATGCTCTGCGCAACACTTGGCTGCCTCTGCGTGGCCCTGTGTGAGCCCTTGCTGGTTCTGCACCACTCTCCTTGGCTGCTGTGCTGCTCTACCGGCATAATCTCTGCCTTCTTTGTTTCTCTGTACTCAATGCCCATCAACTGCTCTCTCGATCACTGATTATATTTCTCTTAGCAAACCCAGTGCTAGAGAATAGAATGACTGATCACTCTAGTGTATTCTCCAAGTGACCCTCAAGCCTCCTCTTATACTTTTCCTGTTGACTTCTCAACGACCGAGATTAAGTCCCTAATCAATGGCTAAGATTAGATTTGGCTTGATCCATGTCTTTTGGACAACTCTAACACAGATTCATATTAATACACATTAATATTTTATTTTCCCTAAGTTTAGACTTAGGGACTTCATTAAAAATATTAATTATTTTAATATCTCCTGATCTGTTTAGAATCTGCCCAAAGGGTATTGGAGATCTCATGTGCCCCAACCTCTCCACCAAATTTTGTGGCTAGAGCACATCTAATGCTACCCCAAATCAACACTTTGGAGAAATACTTGCCAGTCCTTGGAGACACTGTTGAGTCTCAATCTCACTAACTCTGTAGGTTGAGGCGTTGGCCCAATAACTGACAATTGATCCCAGACCTCCTAAATTCTAGTGAGGAAGGGGTCTATGCCTTCCCCCTACTGCATCCGGATAAGCCTCAACTTCTCCTCTAAGTACATCTTCTGCTGCTCAGAAATGCCCCAGTATAGCGTGGAGAGAGTCTCCCACATCTTTCTGGCAGTATCTTTGCCAGCTATGTGTGAAACAATCTGAACCCGAACTCCGTCTAGGATCAACCTCTTGCTCGCGTCATCTTCTTTTTGTACTCCTTTAGCTGATCTGGATCTTGGGGCACTGCTACCACTGCATCAATATAAGTCTTCAGGCTAGATTCATCCAGAAGGAAGGACATCCTTGCCTTTCAGATGACATAGTTGGAAGCTCCATCAACCCTTTCTTGATTTCGATGTCCAGCAGTGGCCATCTCAACAAATGTCGAAAATCTCCTCTTCCCTTCTGCGCAACTATTGTTAGGCTATTTTCACTCCCTTCTGGAGTGAGAAACTCTGCTCACAATGACTAGTGATCTGCTCATGACATCGAACCTCTCCAGTGTCTTCTCCAAGTGCTCATCGACTTCTTCTTATAATCCTCTGTTGAGACTTCAATGACCAAGATTAGATGTTAGTCGATGGCTAGGATTAACTTGAAGTCGATCATTGTGAGTCTCTAGGACATTCACACCTTGACTTAATTAAATCTGATTAATTAGTCATATTCACTAAGTTTAGACTTAGGAAATGTTTAAAAATCAGTTGATAATCTAATTAAGCCATCTCTAGTTGGGATTTCCAAAAAGGACTTCTGGGTTTTGGAGATCTCCTGTATTCTAGCTCTTCCACAAAATTTCGAGGCTTGAACACATCCGATGCGACAAAAACTAACATAGTGTAAGCCCTTCTGCGTTGCCTTTGCACTGTCTCTGCACTGCGTCTCACATGTGTGGCCCCGAATTTGCCTCTAAGCAAGCCGTCTAACCTGCCTCTATTGTTGGAAGTGACTCTCTGACACTCTGGAAGACTATCCTGACCTCTGGAAACTAAATAAACCTCCTCCTCAGCTAAATCGAACTGCTCTGCTTTAGCTACTGTGTAGTCCCTGCACTGCTTCAACATGGATCACTTCTGTCACTTGTTGCTGTCTCTTCGGAGCTGGAAAACTTTCTGTGAATCACTGTCTCTGCTCCTCACTGACCCTGCTTCGACCTTTGGCTCTTCGGCAATTACTACTACCCTCTGGAAATTGACCTGCTAAGAAAATGGAACTGTAGAAGTGTCTTCTCCAACACCGCATCTCTCTTCTTATAACCCACTGTTGGATCACCAATGATGAAGATTATAACTTAATCAATGGCTAGGATCATCTCTGGATCGAGCTGTGTGAGTTTCTAGATGATTCTCACATTATCACAATTAATACTGATTAATTAACCATATTCCCTAAGTTTAGACTTAGGAAATATTTAAAAAATCGGTTAATAATCTAATTGAGACACTTCTAGGCTGAATTTCCAGAAATGATTTCTGGGTTTTGGAGATGTCATGTATTCTAGTCTCTCCACCAAATTTCGTGGCTAGAACACATTTGATGCTACAAAAACTAACAACCGCTGATGGTACTCTTTACTACAGCCTGCCTCAACTCTTCCTGCCGTAGATTAGACCACATCCCGTCCCATTTAGGCAATGTGTCTTTACCCAAGATACTTTGGACAAACACTTGTCAGTCATCAAGACACTATTCAGTGGCAACCATACAAGCTCTGTGGGTTGGGTGCCTCCCCAATGGCTGCAAGTTGATCTCTGACTTCCTAAATCCCGGTGAGGAAGCCATCTATGCTTTCGCCCTTTTGCATCCTTATGCTACTCAACTTCTCCTGGAGAAATATATTCTTCTGCTCGGAAGAACTGTTAAATAGCTTAGAGAGAGCATCCCACATCTCCTTGGTCGTAGCCTTGTCTGTCACATGTGAGACTAGATGATCTCAGACTCCATCCAAAATCATCTGCTTTGCCTTTTCCATTTCCTTTCTGTACTCCTTGAGCGGATCAACATCATGTGGTACTGCTACTACGTTCTCCACATAGGCTTTCAGGCCATGTTCATCCAACAGGAGAACATCCTAGCCTTCCAGATGACATAGTTGGAGGCTCCCTCCAACCTATCCTGATCTTTAAGCCCAACTGTTGCCATCTCTAGATTTGGTCGAAAATATCCCTCCTTCCCTTTGCTTAGTTGCTGAATTTGCTACACGCACTCCCTTTTGGAGTGAGAAAATCTGCTCACAACGGCCAATTTGCAACTAGAAAAATTAGATTTCTAGAACTCGAGATCCCTTGAGATAAATTTTTCCTTTGTATGTGCTCTTTCTCTTCCACTCGACACTGATTTTGTTGCTGCAAAACCCTTATGCGTCCAAGCAAGGAATCTGGTCAGCGAAAATCCAATCTGCCTCATCGGAACTGCTTTTCGGCTTTTCTACTGCTTGCTAGAACTGCTTCTAGGCTCTACGAATTTTTCCTGCCACCTGCACAGGAAAAATCGAACCCTCTGCCTAACAGTTTGATTTGCTAAGCTAGCTTCTGCGCAAATATGGACATCGTGCTGCTAGACTCCCTCTGAATCTGGACGATTTCTACCTATCAGTTCTGAGCTTCCTGCCTAATCAATCACGCTCTAATACCATGTGAAAATTTCAAGTTTGCAATCCTATTGCAGCAACTGGAATTAATTCTTCTAATTGTTAATTAATTAACAATTTATTTGCTATGGAAAATATGGAATAAATCACACTGCAACCTTCACAAATAAAATTGTGGAAAATAATAGCGCTTGAAACTGAGAAATATGCTAGCACACACATAAATTTGACACAAATATTTTTGGACAAATGTCGCTAGAAAACCCATTTTGGGAAAACCGATGTAACAACTAAGGGTTTTTGTTATTATGTAGCAGTGAAATTCTAAGTAGAATCTATGAATGCCCAACTGGCAATCCAAACAGCAAGAAAATATGGCCAAAATTATCTAAGGGAATTGCGCTTTCTCCACAAGCAACCTTGACACAACTTCGCTTCAGAAACTCGTCCTCCTGGACCCCTCATGCTGGCTTCTGCGTAGTGCTTACATAGACCCTTGGATGTCTAGTTCAGAATTGCCTCTGATCAAGTCATTTTGTCTGTCTTTGTTGAGGAAAATGATTCTCCGACCTTCTGAAAGACCTTCCATGTCATGTCCCCATTTTTATTCTTCTTCATAGTACAACCAGGGTGGATTTCCATGGGAAGGGATGCCCAGGTCAATGGAGCAGGTTTATGTCATCAGGGGTCCCGATGGAGTTTTTATGGGATTTGATGGCATTCGCTTGGCATATTCCATCATCCACACAACTTGCCTTTCATTCCATCGCATTCCAACGACTTTAAAACATCAGCGTTATTATTGGGCATAACTTAATTAATTATGCTCTAGGTGCATTCTAGGGAGATTAATTGATGGAACACTTCAATGTAATAGTTCGTTAGAACCAGAACGAGAAGATCTACAAGATGAGATGTTGAGAAGAGACTTCCAGTGGCCGAAGAGAGTATGGTGGGAGGTTTTCCATTTTCCTTAGTTAAAAATGGTTTTAATTATTCATTTAATTAAGGAAAATAATTAATTGGAGAAAAAGGGGCCAAAAGTGACTTGAGTGAAATAAAATAAAATTAAAGGTCACTTAAGATAAAGTCAATGGAGGAGCTTCTAGAATAATAATAAAATAATAAAATAAGATGCTTCTAGAGTCTTGGTGATCTATCCGTCAGATCTATAAAAGGGGAAGAGGAGAACATTTGGAGACATCGTGATTTTGATATTGTCTCTTGTATGAGAGGTTGAGAACCCAATTCTCTACTCCATTGGTAGCCCCAAGGCAGATACCCTCGGGTGATTTAGAGAGATTGGGCGAGCACCCATGTCCCCTTGGTGGATTCATTCAGAATCCACAGGTGTAGTGATTATTTTCCTGTTTTAGTTTGGATGCCGATATTAGTATTATCACATATCCTGGAGGGTCGTTCCCAACTATTGTATTAGCATATATTTCTATAATAAAGTTGGATTTGTTGCTGCATTTCTCATTATTCCTCATGTTGTGATCTTTTAATGAGATTTTTATGCAATTTATGGATTTATGCTTTGGGTTTTAGATGACAATCTTCTGTTAAGTAGATGATAATTTGATGTGAAGGGTTTCTTCCAAATTTCTTTCATTTGGGACATTACAGTGTTATCAGAGCTGTGCATCCTGCTAGCCTGAGGGTTTACTTGCCAAATTGTCGAAGCTAATTGCAGAAGATATATCTTTGCTGAGAAAGCCAGATCATTGCTGGAGACATTGTGCTGATTAAGTTATCAAAGCATTGCATTTTTAGTAAGAAATCAACAAATTCGCTTTGTGGAAATGTTTCCTGCATAAACATCTATGCGACAAATTTGATCGAGCCGTCTGAATTGTTTAGTGAGGCTTTAAACGATTCTCATTAAAGGTCTAGATTATTAAAAGGGGTGCATAATTCAAAATTTTCTCAAATGATTAAACTTTCAAAGGGCCGCCCAATAATTATTGTTCAGCATGCGTGAAGGAGCACGAATTTGGGTAATTCGATTTTGTTCTAAGTGCAAGGTTCGTCTTACCAGTTAGAAACCAAGGATCGAGGGTTTTTGCCTCCAAAAGCGAAGTCGTATGGAGGAATCTTTATTGCCAATGACCGAATTATCCAACTCCTAAATCCAACTGGGTAGTTCTATAGCAGTTTGAATCATTATAGGGAGATTGCGACCTGTTTCAGCACGTGAGATGCATGATCGGGTCACATCGTGGATCCATATTCGGTGAAGCCAGAGTCAAATTATTTAGAAGGGCGTAATAAATTGAGCCAAGGCTTATTCAGGCAGAGACAGAGCAGAGAATGCAAACATTCGAAGAAGCCGAGATCCCTAGACCGAGTTGATTCAGATGGCGTTTAGTGCGCACTGATAAGCTAAACCAACCTAAAAATTCGTGGTTGCTTGTAACGTGAAAATTAGTCGCAAAATTTGTTTCTGGCCCCCAATGTAAATTACTTCCAGTATTGGTCTATGAAGTTGTCGACACCGTTGGCATATATGAGAATGTAGCATGTAAAAGGGCCGACTGATTTGTGGAACAACGCTAACAGACTCGTCCACTGAGTAAAGCAGCCCAGACACCCATTCGAATTTAATTGACTTCGTTCGGTGAATTTGTGGGTTCTGACATAATCGAAAATGTATTCCGGCGGAAGTTGACTACCATCCCTGCACATGTCTCATGCAAGTTTGATGGTGTTTAAATTAATCGGGCAAATCGTGGCATCATTAGTTCACTAACCCATTCAAGCTGTCAATTCGAACGCTGGGAGGGAGCCGCTCTGGCAATGGAGATTGCATCGGGCCAGGGCTGAACGGTTGGCTCGAGGCATATTAAGCGGCATTGCATGCGGGCAGGGGAAGCATCAGGGATACATTTCGTTTAGAGGCCGATTTGGGACGTGTTGGATTATTCACAATGGCAACATTGTAGGTGTTTATGCATATAGGAGGAAAGAACCAAATTGTTTATCATTACCACATTATTCTCTGAGGTTAGTGATTGTTGTGTGCATCAAGTAATGCACCGGCTGGATAACTGAGGTGTTACGAAATACTCCTGTAGCGGTGGTGTTGACAAAGCAGTTACTGTGCGATTGGGGCCTAAATACATTTGTAACAGTATGCTGAAGCTCCAGGTGTGTGTGTGTTTGAATTGGTCAAGCGATATTATTTTGGGCATGTGAATTTTCCTTGCAACAGACTGAGATCCTTCAATTAAAGAGATAGAGTCCCAAATTAGTTTTGCTGGGGTTTAGTTTTTCAAAACACTTCTAAAAGACTAGACAGGCCATTACAGTCATCCTTTGCTGGAGATACAAGGGTTGTTTCAAAGGCGAATCTGGTGTGTGTTTTTGGGGCAGCTTGCTTCATAAACAAGTGCTGGGTGTCATTCTGGTGGACTGATAAATCACACTTGTATTGAGTATCATTGGCTGTCGCCTACCTACCAGGTTCTATCTTCCAATCTGTCTTTGTATATTCAAGCTTTGAAATATCTGTCATGTAGGAGTTGTTTAGTCTGTTGCATTAATTTTCTGAAACTTGTTTTGGGAGATTGTTGATGCATGTGGTATATCAAAAACAACAAAATTTATGAAAAAACACCTACAACAGAGCCCTCAACACCTATCACTTAAAATTCCATTAAACACAGTTTTGAAGAGAATTTCAGGTGTTATATACTGTCCAGATCCACTTCTGCCATAGATGCTGTTGAGTGCAATGTGACACTTGCCGGGGTATTGAGAGCAGCTTGGTGCCTTATCCGTTGTAGTGGGGTCACTAAGACTTGAGTGTGGTGTTATAGCTGTCCTTTGAGGACTAGATATGGTTGTATGAGTATGTATGAACTGCTTCCATTTGCCAAAGTTTGATGTGCCGAATTGTATATTAATTCCATAGCCTTGCGGAATGATGGAGTTTTTAAAACAACTAATGAACCAACAAAGCAACACCTCCACGGACTGTCATATAGACCAGGAAACAAAACAGAAGAACATGTCTTTTTCAAGAGGGATTTATGCCATCCCTCAGAAAGAACAACCAAATGATTTTCAAAAAAAGCTGGAGATTGGGCTCAAAATATTTGCACTTGGAACAAATTTGAAGCAGATGAGGGTCACATGGAAAGTTCTTTGTGAATTTGATGAACTAGATGCTGTCCTTTCCAAAGCAAGTCAATTAGAAGGGAAGAAACTAATTTGGGCTCTAAAACTAGCTATGTTTGCTCTCATACAACACAAGTTCTTGGAGGAACCTTGTGAAGGGGTTAGACTTCCGGTTGTATCTTGTCTCAGTAACATCATTAGACTAACCAGCCCTATAGCTCCTTACAATGATGATGTTATGAAGAGAGTTTTCAGACAGATAAAAACTTTCCGAGACTTGGACAATAGTGCAGGCTCTACCTTTGGGAAGAAGCTTGAGATCTTATGAGTTATGGCCATGACTAGGACTTATGAAATTATGTTTGATCTTGAGTGCGATGGTTTGATCCTGTAGATGTTCCAGTGCTTTTTCAGCAATAGGAAACATCATTCTGAAACAATCATAGGGCACATGCATTCCATCTTGTCATCATGTATGAGAGGTTGTGATGCCATTTGTCGGGAGTACAGTTTCGATTGTTGTCTGTCTGGAGGAGAGAGCATTTGGTCTCACCCGCTGCTTATGAGCTAGCCGAAAGGTCGGTTGAGAAGAACATCAGATTGTTCAGGAGACAATTGACTAGGGAGGAGCTACTCAGGTTTGGTGGATCATGCAACAAGAATGAGCTAAGGAAGGGACTTTGCTTCATCTGCAAAGGACCTTTGGGACCTGACCACTCATGCTTGAGTGGCACTAAGGAGATGACAGCGGTAGAGCAGGGAGATATTCTTTGTCTGTTAGGATGAGGACTCTTCGTTGGACGAGTCCATGGGTTCGTACGTTGATACCTCTGAGGAGCACGAGTAGTCGTGTGGAGTTGATGGCATTTGCCCAGATATGCATCCATGTGTGGTAGAGGAGTACAAGGCGCAACCGATTGGTCCCATGAGGGAAGGAGACTAGGGAGTAGATGAGTGAGTAATGATTCAGCGTTGAGAGCACATAGAGGAGCATGAGTCAGATGATACACAAGTGTGCGGGATGGGCCATTTTTGGGGAGTCAGCTAGTGGCTCATGTTGAGCCCATGATGGAGGATGACCAGATGCCCTTGGGTCCAACCATTAGAGTGGAGCAGATAGATGTGCAGTCAGCCTCTAGGGAGGCAGTATTTGCAGAAACTTGTCCTCAGGATATGTTGGAGATTGACAGGGTAGTCTTGCAGGAGGCTAGTAGACAATAGGAGCTGTTAGAGATGGTGGTGCATCCATCTTTGGGCCGATCCACTGATGAGGTGCGGGTAGATGCATAGGCAACTGGAAGAGCTGCAGGACTTTCAGGGAGCAACCCTCTCCAGGAGTATATAGATAGGGCTTGCAACACAGTGTGCCCACTTCTTCCCATTAGAGGGAGAAAGGCATAATTTCTCGGACATGTTTTGATTGACCGAGTAGAGCCTTAGGAGTTGAGCATGGACTAGTTTCAGCATAGCAGACATATCCCTTGCACACGTTTCCATGCATTGGATTGACGAGAGATCATGAGCTGGTATCTTTTTGATGGAGTATCATTTTTAGTCAGGAGCATTGTATTGCAGGAGCCCTCGGAGGTGAAGGATATCACATGCTTCAATTGGCAACCAGATGTTCGCTGGCCACTCATCAATGTTTCAGCACGACATCAGCATGATGAGATTGACCTTGGTCTATGCCAAGGGTTTGATTGGAGAGAGGTGATGAGTTGGTACGCGGTGGATGGAGCAACATTCATGGCTGGAGTTATTGCACAACAGGAGCCATGGAGCCTTGATATTTGTTCTTGGTGGCATTGGGATCCAGGAGGATTCACTGATGACAAGTTTAGTTAGAGATTTGGCTGGGATCCGAGCATTGAGGGGTCCGTTCATGATGGGTTGACACAGGAGCAGAGGATCACCTAGTGGTTCGTATGGGATCCGGCATTGGGTCTCAGTGGCGTCAAGCCACTAGATTGGTCCACAGATTTGGATTGCTTGAGGGCAAGCAATCTTGGGGTGGGAGAACTGTCATGTCCCCATTTTTATTTTTCTTCATAGTACAACTATGATGGATTTCTAGGGCAAGGGATGGTCGCCAGGTTAGTGGAACAGGTTTATGTCATCAGGGGTCCTAATGGAGTTTTTATGGGATTTGATGGTATTCGCTTGGCATATTCCATCATCTGCATAGTTTTCCTTTCGTTCCATCGCATTCTGACAACTTTCAAAAATTAACGTGATTATTGGGCATAACTTAATTAATTATGCTCGAGGTGGCATTCCAAGGAGATTAATTGATGGAACACCTCAGTGTAATAGCTCGTTGGAATCGGAAGGAGAAGATCTATAGATGGAATGCTGAGAAGAGACTTCTAGTGGCCGAAGATAGTATGGTGGGCGATTTTCCATTTTCCTTAGTTAAAAATGACTTTAATTAGTCATTTAATTAAGGACAAATAATTAATTGGAGAAAAAGGGGCCAAAAGTGACTTGAGTGAAATAAAATAAAATTAAACGTCACTTAAGATAATTCAATGGAAAAACTTCTTGAATAATAATAAAATAATAAAATAAGATGCTTCTAGAGGCTTGGAGATCTATCCATCAAATCTATAAAAGGGGAGGAGGAGATCGTTTGGAGACATCTTGGTTTTGGTATTGTTTTTTGTATGAGAGGTTGAGAACCCAATTATCTATTCCATTGGTAGCCCAATGACGAAACTCTCGGGTGATTTAGAGAGATTGGGCAAGCACCCATCTCACCTTGGTGGATTCATTCAGAATCCATAGGTGTAGTGATTATTTTCCTGTTTCTATTTGGAGGCCGATATCAGTATTATCACATATCTTGGAGAGCTGTTCCCAGCTATTGTATTAGCATATATTTCTATAATTAAGTTGGATTTGTTGTTGCATTTCTTATTGTTGCTCATGTTATGATCTTTTAATGGGATTTTTATGCAATTTATGGATTTATGATTTGGGTTTTACATGAAAATATTCTGTTAAGTAGATGATAATTTTATGTGAAGGGTTTGTTCCAATTTTCTTTCTTTTGGGACATTACATTCTCAACCTTTGGAAGTTGAATCGCTTTTTCTACCAGCTAAATTGAATTTCCCTCTGAAGTTGACTATGCAGGTCCTCTAGGTTACCTCATTGGGAATAACTCAGCCTCTTGCTGCCGCCTCTCCGGATATGGAAAAATTCCTTCGGATCACTACCCTTGCCCCTCTCTGTCTCTTCTTCCTTCTGAAGCTCAAACTGTTCTGGCTATTGCCTCTGGAAAATTGAACTCTATTAGGAAATCGATCTCTATGTGTCTCACAAGTTTATCCTCCATCTACCCATCGACTTCTTCTTATAATCTTTGTTGGACCACCAATGACCAATATTAAAACTTAATCAAGGGCCCAAATTATTGCCTAGTCAATTCATGTGAGTTTCTAAATGATTCATACCTTATCTCAATTAATTCTGATTAATTAACCCATTTTCCTAAGTTTAAATTTAGGAAATGTTTAAAAATAGGCTAATAATCTATTTGAGACAATTCTAGGTGGAACTTATAGAAATAATTTACGGGTGATGGAGAACTCATGTGTTTTAGCCTCTTCAAAAAGTTTCAAGACTAAAACACCTCCAATGCTACAAAAAGTAACAGGCATCTTGTGGTCAGTTTTATCTATGTCTTGATGTCTTGTTGATGGATCTCTCTAAAGAAAAGTTTGATTGGGTTTTCCCCTTGTGTGGTTTTGCCCTGGTCTCTGACCTAAACACTGGTTTCTCTTGTTGTTGTGCACTGTTATCTTTACTTTCTTGCCATTGCTATCAGTTGAATTTCTGAAGTATAATTATTTGATGAAGAAGAAGAATTAATAGAAGGCTCTAATAATCTCACAAATAATTATCAGTAGTTCAGAAATTGTCTCTGTACACATTCTACTTGGTTTTTCAACAAGAAGGGGGACTTGCCCCTCTGCAACATAGGTTAAAAAAGAATTTCCTTATTTAAAGTAACCAAACATACATTCTATGGTTGTTGGATTTGTGATCGAAATAGTACTAAATGGTGTTCAAATGTACCAGCTCATGTTTTCTTATATATTTCTTAAATTAGCGTGTTGTTTTCTTCTTTGCAGTGGGTATAGTGGGGTTTCTATGTCATTTGCTATATTTAATTCTCCACTATAATCTCTTTACTTTTCCCTTCCTTTTCTGGACCAAATGTCATAGAATTCTATGGCCCCTAAAATTTCTATTTCCAAATTTATCACAGTTAGTCAATTTGATTGTTCATACCTTTATCATCTTTAATCAATAAACAAATATTTTCGTTCTCTAATGTTCCTATACTTACAATTATGATTGTTGGATTTTTGATTGACATAATGCTAAATGGTGTTCAATGTTGCATGGAAAACAATGGCTATATTGCAAATACCAAAGTAGGGGACATTCATTCAATTAGCACAGTTGTTCTAATGTATGGCTTATAAGAATATAAATCTCACGAAAGTAGCTGAAGTTCTATTGTAGAGCACTATCTACACTCCTAGAATTTTATCTTATTTTCTTGTGTTGGATAATGGTGACGTTTACTAGATTTGTATTGAACATATTGGTTTTCAGGTTTACTCCAGTGCCCATTTCGGCTATTTCTGGATCAGGGACAGGAGATTTACTAGACCTTGTTTGCTCAGAATTAAAGCTCAGTGAGGTGAATGTTTAATCCATTTTGTGGTATATCAACCAAGTATTTTCAGCATACTTATATACTTCTAAGTATTGTTTTTATGTACAAAATTTTCAAAGAAACATTATACATTTCAATCAGTATTCCAATTAGGTAGCCAGAATAATATTGATAACAATGCAAGAAGGTACTAGAGAAGGTTGTAGGAATTGTCTACTAAGAATTGCATTACAAATTGGAAGTATTTGAAAACAATGTTTTGGTGGAATATAAGTCATATAAGCTATGTGTAAATAACATTACAAAATTTTCAAAGGATCATAACACATTTCATTCAGTATTTCCAATTAGGTAGCTAGAATAATATCGATAACAATGAAGGAAGAAAGGTAATAGGCTATGTTGCCAGGAAACGTGGGTTCGAGGACAGGTACGGGGACGGGTGCAGAGACAGGCGCGTCACTTTTTGAAACAGGGTACGTGGGTCCGTTGGGGATATATATATATATATTGAAACAGGGTACGTGTTATATATATATATATAATATAATATATAATAATGAGTTTGAAAATTTCCAACTTACAACAAGAAAAATAAATCATTTAAAGACTTGACATGAACATTCACTTTGAAATTTCAAATTTGATATCAAGTGGAAATTGCAATTTACATATTGATGTGAATCATGATAATATATATTAGAATCATAAGTGTATGTCCATTGTCATGCTACATTCAAAATTTGCCCTAAGGCATTTCCAAACATGAAATAGAAATTTCAAATTTTCAAAATTCCCAAAAAAGTGAAATTGAATAATGAACAAGATCAGGTTTCCTTAAGCCATGCCATAAATATCACTAAGATCTTCAGTGAACAAGCTCTCTAGGGAGGGATCACTCTCATTTGGAGACCCTTGGTCATCCATAATAATTGGAGGAAGCTCATTAAAACCATCTGTGTATTGGTTCTGTTACCCACCATTTTGTGGGTGATATCCTTAGGAGGATTTTTTTTCTCCAAGCTGGTCCTTATTCGGCAGCCAACAACCCCTTGCAGCCATTATGCCTTTTCTCTGCCACCTGAGCTAGCCATGTGGTCCCTCACTCATCTGCCATGATCGTATGTTTGAAGGTGGGCCTCCCGAACCTAAAGGTATGCCTTGTCATTTGGTAATTGAGTATTGTAGTTTACTTAACATGGACACTTCTGGACATGGATTAATGGGGGGATTTGATTGAAAGAATGGGTTAGGTCCGTGCCCTTGTCCCCTAGCCCCCTTTTAGATATTAACCTTGCATCCTAGTCCCGTGGGATCTCTTTTACTGACCATTTGGCTTTAGGGATGGTATTTCATGGGAAACCCCAATTTTGGTTGTGTGGTCCCGCTCCCTTAACTGCTTATATTACCCTCTTTCCACTCATTATTACCCCATTCATCATTTCTCCCACCTGGGTCCATATTCCTCCCTAGTGTCCACATAGGCTTTACTTTCCTCTTCCCCTTGCCCTTACCTTGGGTCATGGCCTAGAATGAAGCCCAAAGGTTGATGCAACTAAAAAGAAAGATAAAAGCATATTTGGCCACATTCAATAGAAAAATATACCACAAAATGCAAAAGATGGTCAGGACAAACACATCTAACATGTGGGCAAAAGCTAATACATGAGTTCTACCCCATCCTCATGGCCATCACCATGGTTCCTATAGGTACTATGAACCTCCCTCATCATATAGGAAGCCATGATTGTCCTAACCCTTGGTGAGCAATGAATTGCCCTACTTTAAAGGGGGTATTCACTGCTATATCTTATACATCATGCTCTTACACCTTGAGCCATGAGCAGTTAATCAAAGAAAACCATAAAAAGGCAAAGGAATATAAAGAAGGGTGAAAAAAAATCAAATTCGGAGCACCTAACGTGTTGTAGCATTTTTTGGTTTTGGTAAGTTAGAATCAATTAGTCAAAAATGAAAATATTTTTCAAAAAAATGTTAACCTAGGATATGGACAAAAACAATACTGAATAAAAATGTTAGGAAATATCTTGATAACATGTCCATATCAAAGAAAATGTTGGAATAGATGCCCTAAAAAATGAAAGCAAAAATAAAATATTAGTTTAGAGAGAAAAGCAAAAAGCAATAAACTCTGAAAGTGTGCAAGTCCAAGTGCCGCTACTTTTACTTTATTATGCAAAATAATGGTTGTGTGCAGCTTGTCATAAATGCCACAACCCATGACAATCAAATAGTTTAATCTTGACTAGTTCATGCTTTAAATTTCATGTTTATAGTTAGAGAATAAACATCTAGCCAAATTGTTTAATCTTGGTAGATCAGTAGTTAGGTAGAGAATAATAAGGAGCTCATCAGTTTAATCTGAGCCCTTAGATGTTATAAGGTTAGAATTAGATAGTTTGCTTTTCAAAACAAAAAGGAAGAAAATGGTCTGCTAGCCTAAATGCACCCAATTAAGTGAAGAAGTTTTTTTAGGATAAGTAAAGGGTAGGTACAAGAAAGGTTGCAGAAGTACAAAGTTGATTGAGACATAAGCACATTTATCATACTTGATCATGTGTTGCAGTGTGCAAGAGCAGTTATGAAGGTGAAAAGATGTTCACAAGTTGATTTGGTAAACTTCCCATCATTTCATTTCACCCCCCACTACATACTAATTTCCTCATTATCCCATCATTTCCTAAGAAAATACCCTTTTCCCTTCATTTTCATCTTTGCCCCTTGGTTTCACACATTTTCCTCGCAATTTACCCTCTAAACTCATTCTTCTACCTAAAAACCCCTTTTCCCTAGTGTGAATCCCATTCCCCTCTGAAGAAATCGCTTTCCCCTTGTAATTTCACTATTTTCCTAAAAAACCCATAATACCCATTATCCTAACTTTTATTCCCCCCTCCGCTTTATAAAGTTAACTCCGCCATATCCATAAAATCCCAACAAAACCCTTTTAAACCTATAAAACCCCTTTTTAGCCTAAGTTTTATTAAACCCTGCATTTCTTAACAAACCTCCACTATATTCACTTTTTCCCCGATATAACTCCATTTAACCCACCCCCTTGGTGTGGTTAACAAACCCCGCCAGACTTCAACCCCGGTCCCACTCTTAAACCCATCGCTATATGTTTTAATCACTGCTTTATTCAATAAATAATTACAAATCACTTGTAATTAACCCTTGGGCCTCGCTAATCTTTGCTCACTGTCCTTCGTGCAACTCCACCGTGCAATAGTCGTTAGATCATCCGCTCCCAGATCCAACGACCCACAACAATATCGCGTGCTCCTGATCTCCTAGATTTACTTGCTCGAGAGCACATGATATTCGTGGTTTTGCTCGGGCCCCTTGTGGTTACATGGCAGCCCCACGTTAACTTGCGTGTCCTCAGAGAAAAATCACCCCACGGCCAAAAGCGGTGCGATGAGCCTTCGAAACTGCTCCTCGCGTATGATAAAACCATCCACTGTTCACTTAACCCTTCGCGCCAAATTTTAAAAGTTTCCTGTTTAAATGCCAAAACCCTCATTTTCGCTCATTTCGCCCGTTTACACAGTGAAACCCACATAACCCTTCCTGCACCACCCTGAGCCTCTGCAACCCATTTTGACCTCCGATTACTGTACAAACATTGTCAGGACCCCATCCACAGACCTCTCAGCTCAAATAAAGCCATTTATTGCCTCCCTATCCGCTTGTGTTTTTCTTAACAATTGTTGTATTTTGCAGGCGATCATATAGAACTTGTTTGTTCCAAATTCTCTTAGGAAATGAATTCAAAAGCCTTTATACAGTTAAAAGACAATTATCATTTACATAGAGCAGAAGTCACTTACACAGTAATGGTTAAAACAAAGAAGAAATCCTTTACATAGAGACATTAAATGTTAAAACAGAGGAGGCAGATAAAACATATAGTTAAAAGACAAACAGATGAAATATACAGAAAGATGATCAATATCCAGCTACCTGATACTGAGACATGTAAAAACTAAATGATTTACTATTGAAATACACAGTAAAAACTTGAAATGTACAGTAAAAGTAAAAAGCACAATAAAAGTTATTGATAGGTCAACAAGGTCAAAGAGTATCAGATGAAAGGTCACAAGTAAAAATGACATCTAGCGTGAAGACCAAACAACCAAGCAACTTAAAGGGCAAAAGATCAAAGACCAAAGCCAATAGAACCTAAATAACGGGGACAACAAGCTACAGTTCAATAATTGTCTCTATCTTCTTGCATGAAGATATTTCCTTTTCCTTGAATAAATCTATTTTTGTAAAAGCAATTTAGGATATCTTCTTAGTTCTACTGTTGTATAAATAACGCTCCTTACGAGTTATTATGGGTTCACCATTGAACCAGGTTGACCATTGAAGAAGAGTGGCATCCTTGAAGAAAGGTGGCACCCTTGAAGAAGCAATTGTAAACATTTGATGTGCTTAGCTTTTCTGGACCCTTAATACAAAGCAAAGGATTCTGAATTCAATTTTACACAGTTTGTGTTTCCTGTAAGTTTTTCCAGTATTACACATTATGTTTTTCTTCATATTCTTATGTCTTACAAAGATACCTAGGTAGGAATAATTGTGTTTTAATCTATTCTTATAAGCTTTTTGAAGTGATAATCTGTAAAGAGAATGGATTAATGGATTGTCTGTTTAATTAATTCCCTTTGAATCAATAAATCATCAGCATCTCGTTGTAAGCATAAGCATATTCTCTTGAATCTTCTGAACATGGGTCAAATGCTTTCACATTTATGATTACACATTTTTCTGTCTGAAAATTGGGATAATCATATTATTGTTTGTTTCTGCTCACCACTATTCAAGCTTTATCACTGTGTGAAATTTTATAGCAACCCTCTGTTTTGGTATTAATACTATTCAAAAGGTTAGGCATTACAATGTTACATCTGCTTCATTCTTTGGTCTTCCAAATTAAAATAAAAACCCCAAAGCAATTATCTTAGATGCTCTGGCTTGATAGCTGACCATTATTAACTCAGAGGTACAACATCAGTTTGGTGCCATTGCCGGGGATTCGAATTCCATTAAGTTTTCCTGGGGCAACGATATTCATTCTATTCCTTTAAGGTGATTAAAGGTCTAGAAAGGTTAAAATATTTCACCTAGCGACTCCACTAGCCCAAACTGGCACCTTTTAAGCACACTAGATCTCATTCAGAATCCGACTTAGTTAATCCTCTTTCAGATCCTGAAAAAATTCTAAGAAAAGCCAGTTCTAAAGAGACATCAACCATCTTCTTCTTCCTCTTCAGCCTTGCAGTCTGAAGAGTTAGTATCATTTGATCCTTTTAGTAATATTCCATCTGATCCTAATTTGACGCAAATACCTCCTAGGGTTTCTGAACTATTAGATAGGGGAGTTGATTTAGATTCAGCTTTCCTCATTCATTCTTTTGAAAAGCATCCAGAACCCCCATTACCACCAGGATCACCTAAAACTGACTCTGACTTGGGTGTTAATTTACCTGAATACAAACCCACAAATTTCATATCCCCTACCACTTATTCATTTCCTTCTACTTCTGAACAACCTGAAGAGACCATCTCTGTATATACAAATCCACTCTTTGAAACAAAAGAGGATATTCATTCACAGGTCCCAAAGTTAGTTCTTAAGACTCCTTTAAAGTTATTCAGGAGATCCCCTCCTTCTTCACCTCCACATAGTCACACACCCCCTCAATCACCTTCTTCTTCCTCTTCTTCATCTTCTTTGTTTTCATCTTCTTCTTCTTCATCCACACAAACACCTCATACACCACCTTCTACTATGGCATTCCAACCTATTGTACAGGCTATATATGCAGTTTTAGTCTTTCATGCTAACCTCGATGCATTCTCAGCTGGAGACTTGAAATACCTTCCCAGGTATAATGGAGAAACTGGTCCCACAGCTGAGGACCATCTTCAAGCTTTTCTAGACTTTGCAGACAACATGAATATTGAACAAGAAAATCTTTACATGAGATTTCTTGTACAGTCACTTGAAGGAAATGTAAGAATCTGGTTTAGGCAGTTACTTGTAAATTCCAATAGAATTTGGGAAGAGCTTACAAACATATTTAAAAATCAATGGGGCGTAAAGAAAGATCCTCTTTACTTTCTGACTGAGTTTGAAGAACTTAAAAGAAACTTTGGTGAACCTGTATCAGATTTTATCAAAAGGTTCAATAAACTTTATCATAAGATGCCCCCTGATTGTAAACCCCCTGTAGCAATAGCTAAGTCTAGGTTTTCTAAAGCCTTTGACGATGATTTTGCTGTAATGCTAAGAGAGAGAACTTCAAGAACTCTTGAAGATATGTAAACAAATGCTATAGAGGTGGAAGCAAATATGGTTGTTTCGACTTCCTTGAAATCTAAAGAGGAAAAGGCCCAAAGAAAACTCAAATCTATTCAAGAAGCCTCTAGTTCCTCTAGTTCTTCTAAGACTAAAACAAAAGATTCTAAAATAGATGAAATAACTTCTCTTCTTAGAAATCTATCTAATAGAATTTCTAAGATTGAGACTTAACCTAGGACAGTTCAACAAACAGTTACTAGACCCCAAAATCAAAATCAAGGTCAGTATAGAAGGGATCCACAATTACAAATTCTTCAGAGACCTATTAAAGATCAACAGGTTCCCACTCCTTTATTGATAGATGACCAACAACCTGATGAAAATACTATGACTATTACTGAAGATATCAATAACATAGATACTTCTTCTAATCAAATAGTTATGATTCCTCTCTCACAACAAAATCAGGTTCAAGAAAATCAAGAATCCTCACAGGTCTCTAAATAGCATGCCTTCTCTGAATTTTTAATTGCAGAGTTGAACAAGAGATATGATCTTAGGCCTAGACCTGGCCCTGGAAGACCTCCTAAGGAGACTCCAATAATTGAACCTTGTAACAAAGCTGTTGAAACTCAAACAACTGTTATTCGACCATTAAATCAGTGAATTGATACTGCTCAAAATGATAAAAATGCTTTGACTACATTTAACGTTGAAAAAGTGTTAGAAAGAGTTAAAATCCCAATTCCACTTTCAGAGCTTTCCAAAAACCCTGGGTATAAAAATCAAGTCTCCAAATGGATACAAAACCACCTCGCTTGATGTTGAAAGTGATATCATTAGTCTGCAAGATGGAAAACCAACAATTGTCTTTGGTCTTAGCTCAGTTATGATAGATGAAATAATGCCTCCTTTCTATGTAACTCTTAAGACAAATGATTCCATGTTATATAATTGTATGCTTGATTTTGGAGCATCACATAACCTCATGCGAAAAACTATCATGGACCATTTGAATTTGACATAACTAGATCCTATCATGACTTGCACACCTTTGATTCTAAAAGGGTGCCTTGCTTAGGATTGATTAAGGATTTAGTAGTCACCCTTGCTCAAATTTCAGTGAGAAGTGTAGTGCTTGATATAGTTGTCACAGATATCCCTCCCAAATTTCGAATGCTCCTTTCTAGGTCTTGCTGTGCCAAATTAGGGGGAACTCTTCAGATGGATAAGTCTTATGCAACTATTCCAGTTTATGGGGGACAACAATTAAGATTATATAGAGAGGTAAGATTTGTGCACACTGTTTGCAAAACTGACCAGCCAAGGAACCATCCCATTTATGCAATTGATCAGGATTTTGGTTGCTTTCAACTCTCTTCAAACCAAATTCATGAAACTCAAGTTAAAATAGAAGATGTAATTGAAAGTCCTGTACCAAATCAAACTGATGTATGGAAACTATTTTTTGGTGGTTCTTGTACAAAAGATGGGGCAGGAGCTGGGGTAGTTTTAATTTCACTAGAGAATGAAAATATCACCCAATCATGTAAACTTGACTTCGAAGTTACAAATAATGTGGCTGAATATGAAGCTTTCCTTTTAGGACTCCAATTAGCCAAATGCTTAAAGGTTCAAAACTTAAGTGTTTTTACTGATTCAGAACTTATTGTCAAACAAGTGAGAAATATTTGCCAGACTAAGCATCCTAGACTTAGGTCTTATCGAAATGAAGTTTGGGATTCAGTTGGAAACTTCTTTGATGCCTTTAATTTGACTTATATTCTAAGAAATCAAAATATTCATGCAGATGCTTTAGTTGTTTCTGCTAGTTCATTTAAAATTCCTAATCGGACCAATGTACTCTATCAAATACAAGTCAAGTATAGACCATCCATCCCAGACAATTTAAAATACTGGCAGATATTTGAAGATGATGAACATTTGAAATCTTTTCCGTAGGTTATAGATGATTTTTCAGTTCTACAAATTGATGATGATAGAATAGAAATAAATGAAAATACAAATGGAAATGATAATTCAAATTTCAATTCAAAAATTGCTGATCATGACATTATTCAATTGTCTAACAATTTTATTCCTAAAGGCCTCATTCCTTTAGAAAAGTTGTTTGATCAAAACAATGTCCTCCAAAACCCTCAGTCCATTTTTTCACAAGATGACATAGAAGAAATTAATATTGGAACAAATGATGATATTAAAAACATCAAAATTTGTGCATCTCTAGATCCTGAGATCAAAGCTCAATATCTTAATGTTGGGCCCCTATAATACTAGTGATTACCCCATTACTATTGTAGTTGCATCCCTTATTAGTATTGTTGTGCCCCTATTATCCCCATATTGTTATTACTATGCCCCATAGAATCCCTCTATTGTTATTTTTGTGGCTTTAT
>APFE030990937.1:56214-134069 GCA_000404065.3 Pinus taeda
CATTTATGTAATGTAAAGGAGGTTGCCCCCTCGAAGAGGTTGAATTCTAAGGCATTGATCTATCTTTTCTATCTTTTCTTGAGCTGGTTTCATAACACTTAAGTTACTTCAAAATTATAAGGATGTTTTTGCATGGACCTATGCTGATCTAAAAACCTATGATACTTTATTAATACATCATAAGATTCCTTTAAAGCCAGAAGCAATTCCTTATCAACAGAAACTTAGGCGGATCAATCCAGCTCTTCTACCAATTGTAGAAAAGGAAATTAAGAAAATGCTAGATGCCCAGATTATTCTCCCTCTTAGATATTCTAATTGGGTTGCAAATTTAGTTCCTGTTAGAAAGAAGAAAGGAGAAATTAGACTTTGTGTGACTTTAGAAATTTGAACAAAGCATCATTAAAAGATAACTATCCTTTGCCTAAAATGGATCAGTTACTTCAAATGGTTATAGGAGCACAAAGAATTTCTATGCTTGATGGTTTTTCAGGCTAAAATCAGGTAAATGTTGATTCAACAGACAGAGAAAAGACAACCTTTACTACACCCTGGGGTACATTCATGTATGCTAGGATGCCATTTGGCTTAACCAATGTTGGAGCAACATTTTAGAGAGCTATGGATGTAGCTTTTGTGGGTTAGGTAAATAAATTTGTAGTCATTTATCTTGATGACATAATTGTTTTTTCTAGATTTGATCTGAAACATCTAAAGCACTTGATGAAGGTTTTTGACAGCTGTAGAAAATTCAGAATATCATTGAATCCTAAAAAGTCTCTCTTTGCTATCAAAGAAAGAAAACTGTTGGGCATATAATTTCAAAAGGAGTAGTGATTGATCCCAAGCATGTGTCTGCCATTGAAACATTGACCTTACCTAGAAACAAGAAGGAGATTCTAGCTTTTCTAGGCAAGATTAATTTTTTAAGGAGATTCATCTCAAATTATGCTGAGATTGTAAATGATATAACTGACATGCTTCGAAAAGATCATGAAGTTAAATGGACTGTCTCTTCCAGGCATGCCTTTGATCAGATCAAGAAAGCTATCTTTGAAGCTCCCACCTTGGCCAGTGCTGATTACACTAAACCATTCAATATCTTTTCCTTTGCTTCAAAAACAACCCTTGCTACTATTCTACTACAAAAGAATGAAGATTCCCATGACCAACCCATAGCCTTTTTCAGTAAGGTTATGAGAGATGCCAAGCTTAAGTATGACATAATTGAGAAGCAAGCCTATGTCCTTATTCAAGCCTTGAAATCATTCAGGATGTATGACCTACATTCTCCTATTACTGCTTATGTTCCTAACAGTGCTGTGAAAATTGTTTTAACCCAACCAGACACTGATGGAAAGAGAGGTAGATGGATCACTCAAACACTGGAGTTTGATCTAACTATCAAAACTACAAAGCTAGTAAAAGGCCAAGGCTTAGCTAAGCTTCTAGCTGAATCCAACTGTAAAGTGCTCGGAATCAATTTTGTTTTAGAAATACAAGGGAAGAATCCACAAGAACCTTCCCTTCATCCTGAAGGGGAGAATCCACAAGAACCTTCCCTTCATCCTGAAGAAAAGAATACACAAGAACCTTTACCTTCAGATCAGATCACCCCTTTATACATTGATGACAAATTTTTGTTGTCAGATTGGTACCAAGACATTTTAAATTTCTTGATCCATTTTGAATGTCCAACATCATTCTCCAAAAGCTAGTGTAAAACTCTCAAACTGAAAGCAATCAAATACTGTATCATAAATGCAAATTTGTACTGGAAAGACCCACTAAATATTTTGTTATTATGTTTAACAAAATTAGAAACTAAAGGATTTATTGACCAGTTTCATACAGGATTTTGTGGAGGACATTATGCTTGGAGGGCAACAGCATATGAGATATTAAGGGGAGGATTTTATTGGCCAACATTCTTCTTACAAGTAGGAGCAAAGGTCAAAGTTTGTGTTCCTTGTCAAATGTTTGCTGGTAAGCAAAAATTAGGAGCTCTTCCACTGGTTCCATCAATAGTCTCAGAACCTGTTAGCCAATGGGGATTAGATTTTATTGGAGAGCTTCATCCCATTTTAAGTAATCAACATAGATGGATCCTCATTGCAATAGACTACTTCACTGAATGGGTGGAAGCAATTCCAGTGAGAAATGCTACTGATTCAATAGTAATCAAATTTATTGAAAGAACATCTTATCTAGATTTGGTTGCCCAACTCAAATTGTCACTGATAATGCAACAACTTTTTCTAGTGTTAAAATGATTGGGTTTTGCCAGAAATATCAGATTCTGTTACATCATTCAACTCCATAATACCCACAAGGTAATGGTCTTGCAGAATCCTCTAATAAAAGTCTGGTAAAGGTAATCAAAAAGACTCTAGCAGATCATAAAAAGAGCTGGGACTCTCATTTAATTTATGCAGTATGGGCAAATAGAATTACTCCAAAGAGATCTATTGGAAAATCTCCTTTCTAGTTAGTTTATGGGAAAGATGCAATCTTCCCTACCAATTTGGCCTTCTCTGTTTTAAAAATTCTTGCAAGATTCAACAGATGACCCTAATGATTTTTCAAGGAGAATAAATCAGATTATTGAACTAAATGAAAACATAGATGAAGTTCAATACAAATTGAAAAAGTATCAGAGTAAGATGAAGACCCTTTTTGATAGAAGAGCCAGGGAAAGGGACTTCAAGGAAGGTGACCTAGTTCTAAGGTGGGATTCCGGGAGAGAAGAAAAGGGAAAACATGGCAAGTTTGACAAGCTATAGTTTGGACCTTTAGCAATTGCTAAAGTGAAGGGCAACAACACTTTTGTGCTACAAAATCTTGAGGGGCTATATTCCATTTATCCTGTAAATGGAAGGTTTCTCAAACATTACATTCAGTATTGAGAAGTTGAAGTAGATTTCATTACTACCATTGTAAAAACTCCGGTTTCTTTTACTTTTCAAGCTGTCAGTGTGATTTTTTACAACAAAAGACTATAGCCCAAGGAGAAGGCACATGGATTTGTAGGTTCTCTGCATTCTACAGGAGAAAGCAGTCCCCAGTTGGAGCCAATGTTGTAGCATTTTTTGGTTTTGGTAAGTTAGAATCAATTAGTCAAAAAAGGAAAATATTTTTCAAAAAATGGTTAAGCTAGGATATGGACAAAAAGAATATTGAATAAAAATGTTAGGAAATATCTTGATAACATGTCCATATCAAAGAAAATGAAGGCAAAAATAAAATGTTAGGTTAGAGAGAAAAGCAAAAAGCAATAAACTCTGAAAGTGTGCAAGTCCAAGTGCCAGTACTTTTACTTTATTATGCAAAATAATGGTTGTGTGCAGCTTGTCATAAATGCCACAAGCCATGATAGTCAAATAGTTTAATCTTGACTAGTTCATGCTTTAAATTTCATGTTTATAGTTAGAGAATAAAGATCTAGCCAAACTCTTTAATCTTCGTAGATCAATAGTTAGGTAGAGAATAACAAGGAGTTCATCAGTTTAATCTGAGCCCTTGGATGTTATAAGATTAGAATTAGATAGTTTGTTTTTCAAAACAAAAAGGAAGAAAAGGTTTTGCTAGCCTAAATGCACCCAATTAAGTGAAGAATTTTTTTTAGGATAAGTAAAGGGTAGGTACAAGAAAGGTTGCAGAAGTACAAATTTGATTGATGCATAAGCACATTTATCATGCTTGATCATGTGTTGTAGTCTGCAGGAGTAGTTATGAAGGTGAAAAGATGTTCACAAGTTGATTTGGTTAACTTCCCCTCATTTCATTTCAACCCCCACTACATACTTACTAATTTCTTCATTATCCCATCATTTCCTAAGAAAATACCCTTTTCCCTTCATTTTCACCTTTGCCCCTTGGTTTCACACATTTTCCTAACAATTTACCCTCCAAACTCATTCCCCTACTTAAAAACCCCTTTTCCCTAGTGTGAAACCCATTCCCCTTTGAAGAAATCACTTTCCCCTTGTAATTCTCCTATTTTCCTTAAAAACCCATAATACCTCTTATCCCGACTTTTATTCCCCGCTCCGCTTTAAGTTAACTCCGCCATACCCATAAAATCCCAACAAAACCATTTTAAACCCACAAAACCCCTTTTTAGCTTAATTTTTATTAAACCCTGCATTTCTTAACAAACCTCCGCTATATTCACTTTTTCCTTGATATAACTCTGTTTAACCAACCCCCTTGGTGTGGTTAACAAACCCTGCCAGACTTCAACCTCGGTCCCACTCTTAAACCCATCGCGATATGTTTTAATCGCTGCTTTATTCAATAAATAATTATCAATCACATGTAATTAACCCCTGGGCCCTGCCAATCTCCGCCCACTGTCCTCCGTACAACTCCACCGCACGATAGCCATCAGATCATCCTCTCCCAGATCCAATGACCCACAGCAATATCGCGTGCTCTTGATCTCCTAGCTTTACCTGCCCGAGAGGACGCGAGGTTCGTGGTTTTGCTTAGGCCCCTTGTGGTTACGTGGTAGTCCCACGTTAACTCGCGTGCCCGCGGAGAAAAACCACCCCACAGCCAAGAGCGGTGCAATGAGCCTCTAAAACTGCTCCTCGCGTATGATAAAACCATCCACTGTTCACTTAACCCTTCTGCGCCAAATTTTAAAAGTTTCCCCTTTAAACGCCAAAACCCTCACTTTCGCTCTTTTCGCTCGTTTACACAGTGAAACTCGCATAACCCTTCCTGCGCCACCCTGAGCCTCTGCAACCCATTTTGACCTCTGATTACCATACAAACACTGCCAGGACCCCGTCCACAGACCTCTCAACTCAAATAAAGCCATTTATCTTCTCCCTGTCCGCCTGTGTTTTTCTTAACAATTGTTGTATTTTGCAGGCGATCATATAAAACTTGTTTGTTCCAGATTCTCTTAGGAAATGAATTCAAAAGCTTTTATACAATTAAAAGGCAATTATCATTTACACAGAGCAGAAGTCATTTACACAGTAATGGTTAAAACAAAGAAGAAATCCTTTACATAGTAATGGTTAAACCAAAGAAGAATTCCTTTACACAGAGACAGTAAATGTTAAAACAAAGGAGGCAGATAAAACATACAGTTAAAAGACAAACAAATGAAATATACAGAAAGATGATCAATATCCAACTACCTGATACTGACACATGTAAAAACTAAATGGTTTACTATTGAAATACACAGTAAAAACTTGAAATGTACAGTAAAAGTAAAAAGCACATTAAAGGTTATTGACAGGTCAACAAGGTCAAACAGTATCAGATGAAAGTGTATCAAATGAAAGGTCACAAGTAAAAATGACATCCAGTGTGAAGATCAAATAGCCAAGCAGCTTAAAGGGCAAAAGATCAAAGACCAAAGCCAGCAGAACCTAAATAACACGGACAACAAGCAACAGTTCAATAGCTGTCTCTATCTTCTTGCATGAAGATATTTGCTTTTCCTTGAATAAATCTATTTTTGTAAAAACAGTTTAGGATATTTTCTTAGTTCTATTGCTGTATAAATAACTCTCCTTACTAGTTATTATGGGTTCACCATTGAACTAGGTTGACCATTGAAGAAGAGTGGCATCCTTGAAGAAAGGTGGCACCCTTGAAGAAGCAATTGTAAACATTTGATGTACTTAGCTTTTCTAGACCCTTAATACAAAGCAAAGGATTCTGAATTCAGTGTTACACAATTGTGTTACCTGTAAGTTTTTCCAGTATTACACATTATGATTTTCTTCATATTCTTATGTCTTACAGAGATACCTAGGTAGGAATAATTGTGTTTCAATTTATTCCTATAAGCTTCTAAAGTGATAATCTATAAAGAGAATGGATTAATGAACTGTCTGTTTAATTAATTCCCTCTGAATCAATAAATCATCAACATCTTGTTGTAAGCATAAGCATATTCTCTTGAATCTGCTGAACATTGGTTAGAGGTTTTCACACTTATGATTACACAATTTTCTGTCGGAAAATTGTGATAATCATATTACTTTTTGTTTGTGCTCACCACTATTCAAGCTTTATTATTGTGTGAAATTTTATAGCAGCCCTCTATTTTGGTATTAATATTATTCAAAAGGTTAGGCATTACAATGTTACATCTGTTTCATTCTTGGTCTTCCAATTAAAATAAAAACCCCAAAACAATTATCTTAGATGCTCTGGCTTGATAGCTGACCATTATCAACTCAGAGGTACAACATAATGTACCATGATTGCTCCCTCCTATACATTATAAACCCAAGTCTGGGCTTCCCTCTTATTAGCTACCCTTATACCCCAGCATGTGACCTAGGGTTGCCCCTTCTCATGCCCCACTTCATTCACCTATATGTCACATGCCACCACCTTTTGAAGGATGTACCTTGAATATATTATCCCTTTAGAACTAGAGACCCCTTAATAGGATTCTTGATTAACCCCATTTGGAGTTTAGGAGACATTGGCACACCTCGAAGGCCATTATGGAAAGGCAGGCAATTATGAATTCTCGACGTGTGGTCCATGATTGGTAAGCTTATTTACTCGATTTCTCTAATGACTTGTTGTACTGGAAGACTAGGGGATGCATTGGAACTTATGCAAGATTGCAGATGGTCTCCCTATATAGGGTCATAATCCTCCAGAGGGCTACATTGGCACATGTAGGGTGTGCGTTGAGAGCCATGGGGCTCCATAGTAGCAGATAGCACTCCATGGTTCTCCACAATCATTCAAAGATTGCTCGTGGTTCACTTATTGGACGAGGAAGACGCACTTGATCCATCATGTCCAACTGGCCCCAAATTTACACCATACACTTGGCAGATGATCCAAGACTTGCACAATGATGTGGCATCACCTACACCATCATCCTAGCCTTTGTAGGTGATCTATAAGCACATTCGATTTGTTTGGCAACCCATGAGGACACTTGTATGCCCCCACATGTTATTTGGAGCACCACAGGTTATTACAAGGGGCCAACCCCTTGTCCACTGCTTTTGAGGATCCTACTATTCATTATGGAACCCATGGACCTCATTAAGCTTCTTAGAGGGCCCTACGACATGCGTAGATTATTATTTGACCTTTTGAGAGGCTTTTTATTTCATTTGTGAGCTAATTTGGTGGGCTTGTTACCAAAAATTGGATTATTAGAACATTATTTTATTTTTGGGGCTTATGTAGGTCAAGGAGGCTAATTCGAACACCTCATTAGTGTATAAATACAAGTGAGATAATTTCATTATCTCACCATCAATTTGGATTGGATTTTTTCTCTCTCCTGAGAATTTCACACTTTCTAGAGGATGAATTGGAGTTTTATGGATGAATTTTGATCTGTGGATATTGGTCTATCTTATCTTGGAGCTTCTCTTTTGTCAATTGTGGATCGTTAGATATATTCTTTTATATGAAAATACATGCTTTTAATGTTATTCTTGTTTTACTTTGTCATATACTTTGGACTGGGATTTTCGCCATTTTTAGGGCTAATTGCTGCATGCATTCACTGCTTTAAATTGTGGAATTTTGTCTCTATTATAGGATCTCTCAATGTATGGGCCATGTAATGTGAACAAAATCTCCTAGGAGTAATTCTATCAACGAATTGACCTTGATAAGCCATCTCCTTTGCACATCGAAGTATAAAAGTTGCAAGATTAATTCTCTTCGACCGAAAAGGCTAGCGAAGTGGTCTTGAGGATTTCTTGACTGGGAATCAAAGATCTTCACTCATATTCATCATAGACCCCATTCTCCCAAGACTAAGGCACTGATCTACCAATAGGTGGTCACCTAAAATCATATCTTTTCATCTTTTCCCTGGTCTAGCCAAGTTGGGTCACCTAGGGCATCATTTTCATGGCAAACTACCCATCCAAAAAGTTCAATCTCTTAAAGTCGCCCACGCTAGTGTTTCCTCAAGACCTCCTCCAAATTTGAGGCAATTCCACGGTGGAGTTGTGAGAAAAGCCAAGCCTTAGCTTTGGGATCAAACTTTTCCCTAGCATCCCCAAAAGCTAGTACCTTATTGGATCAATTCAAGCCTTTAAGTGGATATTATTCCTTTGATCCATTTCCATACCTTGTCCAGGTTAGCGACAGTCATTGGTTGCCATACTTTTCTCCCCTACCCTAGATTAGTTCCACTTGGTCCTGTGTGGTCCCGATCCTTTGAAAAACAATTCTTTAAGAACCATCCAGGATACCAATTTCAATAAGGATTTTAGGGATTGAGAAATTCCTTCACAAGTCATATCCCATAAACCTAACCGTCAATTCCTCCCTTCCTTTCCCTAGAAGAGATAGTACCTTGCTTAGAAAGCAAGCAAGCTCTATCTTTCTAACTCTTCTGGGAGGGGGATTATTTGGGTCACTCCACATCCTTTCATTGACTTATCCTTCATCGGTGACTCCATAATATACTGGATCTCCTCCTATCGGTGAAAGTCCATTAATAGAAGAGAGCCTTAGCTAAGGTGACAATGGGCTAAGTCTCCATTTGTTGCCCTTGGTCTAGTTTTTTCCCTTTCGGGATCCCCCTTAGGTCCCCTGCTAGTTTGAGTGGTAACATATTAGCACTGTTGCTGGGGAGGAAGCAGGTCTACCTCCCTAGTGAATAACTGAGGAATTGATTCATTGATGACATTTATAAAATATTCCTCTGGCGACTCCACTCATTGTCCAATCCCGTAGTTTTCTTGAAGGCGACAACATTCCTCATTTAACTAGGATTTCTACAAAAAGGGGAGAGCGAACTCCATCACCTGTTGGAACCACTCCTCCCTGAATTTGAGAGGGTCAGTGATCCATCTCCAAAGATGGCATCTAGTTCAAACACTGACCTTGAAAAAGATCATCTGAAGATGACCAGGAGTGAAAGACACTTGGTTAGTGTCTTTGCCCCTTTGAAATTGAGTAATGATCCCAAACCACTACTTGAAAAATGGAAACGATGGTTACCCAAATTCAAAGGGGATGCTACTTGGACTACCCATGGTTTATTGAAGAATTGTATTGACAAATGTCCCCCAGAATGATCTTTGATGAAGATAGGCTCATGATGCTTGTTTGCCTTATCACCTTAGGGACAAGCAAGAGATTTGTATCTTAGCCTTCCCCTTGCATGCATACATGACTTCGATGAATTTTAAGACCTATTCATGAAAAGGTGGTCATGCAATGCCCAAGGGACCTTCAACATTGAAAAATTCTACCAAATAACCAAGGGAAGGGAGGATGTGCGAGAGTTCATTCAAAAGTTTGATAGGGTAGTCAAAGACATACCTGATCATTTGAAGCCATCTGAAGCCAACATTCTTGATAAATTCATAAGGGCGGTGGGTGGCCACCTCACCTACGTGTTGAGGGATAAGAAACCTTCGACTTTGGCTGAGGCTAAAGAAATGGCAATGGAAGTTGAAGAAAACATGCGAATCTCAAAGGATGATATCAATGACCACTCTAGAGCTAAGGCTGAAATCAAGAAGGAGAAGTCCAAAGATCAACATGAGGAAATTCTCCTTTCCATTCTCAAAAGAATGGAAAAGTTCACTGAGGAAGCCAATGCACGTGGTAGGGTTATCATGAACAAAGTCACCACCTTAGAAAGGGCCCAAAAATCAAGTTATATCCTTAAATGAAAGCCTTTTCCCAAAAAGCAAAGTGAAGAAGATAGGTCAAGCTCTTCTCAAATCCCAAACATTTGGGCTCCAAGTAATGTCGTTGAGCGTGATTCTTCATCTGAGGATGAGGAAAGTGAGAGGGAGGAAAGTGAGGATGAATGGACCGATGAGTAAGCCAACCTTATGGAATCTGACATCTTCTACATTTTGCTAGGGGGATCATACACACATTGTCCCATTAGTGAGGTCACCCATAAGGAAGAAAAAGAAGAATCCATTCTCAACTTTGATAGTTAGGTAAGATTCAAAGGGGTCCAATATTCCCGAAAGAAGAAGAGAAAGGACCCCTCCCTCCTAAGCAACCACCTAAGGAAGATTATCACCCGAGCAAGCCCCTCTCAAAGATCCCATCCCCAAAATTCCTCCCAAGAAGGATCCCCAAACAAAAGCCAATTCGAAAAAAGGATCCTTCAAGGAAAGAATATATCAAGAAGAAGGAAAAGGGGAAGGAAATTAAACTTGACATTGACATAGGGGCTACCACAGGAAAGATGACTATACTTGTTGCTCTAAAGGATATTGCTAAGCTTCCCGAGCAACAACAAAAACTTAAGAAGTCCTTGGGGATTCAAGAGGAAGAACTACCTGAAGAATTACAAAACATTCATATTCCTAACCGAAACCCTAGGCATGAACCTTTCTTGCTTACTCTGGCTATCAATGATCTCTTCTTACACAATTGTATGTTAGACTCAGTGGCTTCTGCGAATATCATGCCTTTGACTGTTATGAAGCAATTGGGTCTGAACATCACTCGACCGTATAAGAAGGTGTGTGGTTATAATTCCAAGCCTGTGGAAGTGATAGATATCATCAAAGACCTTGAGGTTTCTTTAGCTAGGAATCCCGATATATCCGTCCTCATGGATGTTATTGTTATTGATATTCCTGACGTGTGGGGGACACTACTATCTAGGAAATGGGGAGCTACCATTAGGGGGCATGTTCAAATGGACCTATCATACGCAACCATCCCGCAATCCGATGACACCCCTTTTATCCTTTATAGGAAACCTACTTACTCACCTCATGTGATTAAGCCTGGACCATACTGTGAGGCATGCAAGATCGCGAAACCCTCCTTTATTCTCCCTACTCAGGAAGTCTGTATCCTTAGGGGCCAACCTCTCAAACAAGAAAAAAATGGAAGCCTAAGAAAGAATATAAGGTTGGGGATGTAGTCTTGGTTGATAGAGATCCCATTCTTGTTAGGATTCATGGAAAGTTGGGGATGATTATTACTACATTTCCAAACTTAACGACGAACTTTGGCCTGAGCCAGTCAAATTAAGTTGTATCACCTCCTTCCTTGAAACTTGATATCGTATCGTATGTATGGTAGAGTAGGATGCATTGCATGATGATTTTTCCATTAGAAATAACATCGTATGATATTTCTCATGATAAATAGGTGCATACCTGCATATTTTATTTTCTGTTGATTTTATGGCCTGACATATAGCATGTGCGATCATGAGACGCCGCGAAAGCATGCTGCCTCGTGTTTTTCCATCTATTATATGTGCAGCTGACAAGTCTACAGTAACCGAGAGATTGCTGGAGTTCTCGTGACCTTCCATTCGAGTAGGTTCATCCACTTCTTCGAGAGATCACATCCTAATTGGAGCCAGATGTTACCCACTATTTTGTGGGTGATATCCTTACGAGATTTTTTTTTCTCCAAGATGGTCTTCAGTTGGCAGCCAACAACTCCTTGCAGTCACCAACTAGCTCATTATGCCTTTTCTTCGCCACCTGAGTCAACGATGTGGTCCCTCACCCATTTGCCATGATCGTATGTTTGAAGGTGGGCCTCCCAAACCTAAAGGTATGCCTTGTCATTTGGTAATTGAGTATTGTAGTTTTCCTATCATGGACATTTCTGGGCATGGATTAATGGGGGTATTCGATGGAAAGAATGGGTTAGGTCCGTGCCCTTGTCCCCTAGCTCCCTTTTGGATATTAACCTTGCATCCTAGTCCCATGGGATCTCTTTTACTGACCATTTGGCTTTAGGGATGGTATTTTATGGGAAACCCTGATTTGGTTGCATGGTCCCACTCCCTTATCCGCTTATATTACCCTCTTTGCACTCATTATTACCCCATTCATCATTTCTCCCACCTGGGTCCACATTCCTCCTTTGGTTCCGCATAGGCTTAGCTTGGCCCTTCTCCTTGCCCACACCTTGGGTCATGGCCTGGAATGAAGCCCGAAGGTTGGTGCAGCTAAAAAGAAAGATAAAAGCATATTTCACTACATTCAATAGGAAAATATATAGCAAAATCCAAAAGATGGTGGGGACAAATACATTTAGCACGTGGGCAAAAACAAATACATGAGCTCTACCCCATTCTCATGATCATCACTCTGGTTCCTACAGGTTCTGTGAACCTCCTCATCATATAGGAACCCATGATTGTCCCAACCCTTGATGGGCAATGAACCGCCCTACCTTTAAAGGGGGTATTTATTGCTATATCTTATACATCATACTCTTACCCCTTAAGCCTCGAGGAGTTAATAAAAGAAAATCATAAAGAGGCAAAGGAATGTAAAGAAGGGTGAAAAAAAATCAAGGCTGGGGCACCTCATATACCATGATTGCTCCCTCTTATACATTATAAGTCCAAGTGTGGGCTTCTCTCTTATTAGCTACCCTTGTATCCCAGAATGTGATCTAGGGCTACCCCTTTTCATCCCCCACTTCATTCACCTATCTGTCACATGCCACCACCTTTTGAAGGATGTGCCTTGAATATATTATCCCCTTTAGAAGTAGAAACCACCTAATAGGATTTTTGATTAACCCCATTTGGAGTTTAGGAGACATTGGCACATCCCGATGCCCATTATGGAAGGGCATGCCATTATGAAGTCCCCACCTATGGTCCATGATTGGTAAGCTTATTTACTCAATTTCTTTAATGACTTGTTGTACTGGAAGGGTAGGGGACGCATTGGATCTTATGTAGGATTGCAGATGGTCTCTATCTTGGGTTTGGTCTCCCTATACAGGGTCCTAATCCTACAAAGAGCTACATTGGCTCATGTAGGGTGCTTGTTGAGAGCCATGGGCCTCCACAACAGTAGATAGCACTCTATGGATCCCCACAGTCATTTAGAGATTGCTTGTGGTTCACTTATTGGACGAAGAAGATGCACTTGATCTATCATGTCCAACTGGCCCCAGATTTGCACCATAGACTTGGCAAATGATCCAGGACTTGCACGATGATGTGGTATCACCTACACAATCATCCTAGCCCTTGCTGGCGATTTATAGGCATCTTCAATTTGTTTGGAGACCCACGAGGACACTTGTGTGCCCCCACTTGTCATTTGTACTATCACAGGTTATTATAAGGGGCGTACCCCTTGTCCGTTGCTTTTGAGGGTCCTACTCTTCATTATGGTACACATGGACCTCATTAGGCCTCTTAGAGGGCCCTACGACTTGCACAGACTATTATTTGACCTCTTGAGAGGCTTATTCTTTCATTTGTGGACTAGTTTGGTGGGCTTGTCACCAAAAGTTGTTGATTTGGGATAGCATCGGATGTGCTCTAGCCACGAAATTTGGTGGAGAGGTTGGGGCACATGAGATCTCCAACACCCAGAAAGGGTTTGGGCAGATTCTAAACAGATCAGGAGATATTAAAATAATTAATATTTTTAATGGAGTCCCTAAGTCTAAACTTAGGGAAAATAAAGTCTTAATGTGTATTAATATGAATTTGTGTTAGAGTGGTCCAAAAGACATGGATCAAGCCAGATCTAATCTTAGCTGTTGATTAGGGACTTAATCTCGGCCATTGTGATGACAACAAGAAAAGTATAAGAGGAGGTTTGAGGGTCACTTGGAGAGCACACCAGATGATCAATGATTCTATTCTCTAGAGCGGGGTTTGCTAAGAGAGATAAAATCAGTGATCGGGAGAGTAGCTGAGGGGCATTTAGTATAGAGAAACAGAGAAGGCAGAGATTGTGCTGGGAGAGCAGCGCAACAGCCAAGGAGGGTGACACAGAGCCAGCAAGGGCTCACGTAGGGCCACGCAGAGGCAGCCAAGTGTTGTGCAGAGCACTAGAGGGGCCAGCCCAGCTGACGCAGAGGCTCCCAGAGCTGATGCAGGGCCTCCTGGGGCTGACTTAGACTAGAAAGTGGTGTCATGAATCGTGGAACTAGAGAGGATTCTTAGGGATTACTGGAGTCAAAAGTGGACTTAGAGGATATTTAGGATTTAGTTCAGCAGATTAAGGAATTGAACCAGGATTGGTTAAACAGAACCTTTTGTATAAATGTAAGCCTAAAAGGCATAGTAGTAGAGGTAGAGAGTAAGTCAGTCACTCAGGAGTCAGAGAGTTAGTCATTTAGGCCTACGGGCAGGAAAGGAAAGGCCACTGATATTGAAAATCAGGCCGAGGAAGAAATTCCCGTGTAATGATTGTTATTAATACAGATAACTCGATTATGAGTTTGTGTGATGTGTATTTGAATTATAAGTTGTGTGTGAACTTGAGTAATTCTACGTAACATAGGTTGCAGGTGTGCAGAATCAGAGAAGAAGTGGAGAGAAGAGTGTTATGGTTTTACACACAAACAGTATTGGAGAAAGCCTTTAATGTTACAACGAAGGTGAAGGAAGCATAAAGGCGCGAGCAGAGATCACGATCAGAACAAGTGAAGATCGTGAGGCGAAGACAAATACATAGGAAGAACGCCGAATGGGCGATTATACAGTAAAAATGAAAAGAACGTAATGGTGCACATGAACCATTGGATCCGTTAGATCAATAGACGAGTTGGTGTGCGATAGACGACTAAGATTAAGTCGCGCAAAATAAAGTTAAGAAGATGAACGACGAAGATTAAACCCACGTGCTTGAAGAAGGATGAAGTGGTATTCGCAAAGGGGTAAGCAATTTCTCACGTGCCCTAAAAGTGGTAAGCAGTCTTTCAAAATTTGACGTGATCATCTTTAGCGGCTGACACGTCAAATGATGGAGAGAGAAAACCACTTTTCTCGCGTGCTTCCTATCTGATATCGGTCGTGCAAATATCTGCGCGAGATTGCGCAATAACCATTGGATCGAGCGGGATTGATCAACGGTGGTGATCAGCCAAGTTTGTTGGCGAGTGGATGACGCGATAGCCATTGGATCAGATGAGACAGATCAATGGTGGAGATCGGCTAAGCTAGTTAGTGATCGGGTTACGCAATAACCATCGGATCAAGGAATGAGATCGACAACGGAGATTTAACGCGCTAAGGAGAGCATCGATGTATGTGCAAAGGTTTGTGGAATGGCGGAAAGGTAAGGTTTAAGTGTGGTTTATGAGATATTTCTATTAAACGGGAATTATAATAGAAATAAGCGAATTAATGTTTTATGGGTTAAGTTTGAGTTTAACCAAAGTCTAAAGACTAGGGTATGGTTGATAAGCGATGGAGGTGAAAGGTAACCCAAAGTTATAACCTGTGGATAGTTAAATGAATGTTTCCGTGTAGAGTTTAATTAAGGAGCCTTAAACCTCCATTTGTGAAGGTTTTACTAAGACAAAAGAATATTGGAAATTCCTGGGACATGTACAAACATAGTGTGACATGTAATCTTAATTGCACACTGTGGGTATATACGGCTTAGGCTGCATCATTGGAGTATATGCAGCTTAGGTAGGCATCAAACCTCCTAGGTGAAGTGAGGGAACAAGAATACAGTCAATTGCGGTCAATCATCTTGATCACCCCTTGATCCATATTAGTATGCCTGAAAACACTATGTAAAAGCACATGAATACAAAATGGTCAAAGTACTTGTTGATGGATGACCCACCTTCCTTCAAGAAGTAATATCGGATGGTAGGGTCTGTGGCATCATGTCATGTGTTGATTGATACGGCTGTTGGTTAGCTGGCTGTCCAAGGAGGAGAGAAATTTCTCCTATGTGTTACCCACTTTTTGGCGGGTAACAAACACCATATAAATCCTTGAGTGCGAGTGCCCTTTCCTTAGGATGTCTCTTATACATATATATATATATATATAATATATAATAATATTAACACTACCAAGTAAATGTGCAAATTTAGTGTATAGATTAGTCCTCCAAAGTGCTAGGATAATCACAACATATAAACCTGGTCCAAGTTCCAACGGCCTAATCTAGCACAAGATAAGAAGGGGAACCATGTGGAACACACGTGCCTAGTGATATCAATAATGTAATGTCAACATGCTCAATCACTACGATACTCGAAAAGTCATGTCACTACCTCACATCACCATTATCTAACATTGTCTAGAAACCACCCAAGCACCAATAAAACCAAAGGATAGCAACATCTCTAAGGAAATACACACATGTACCACCAATCCATCAAATGATCCAACAGTCTCATCACGCAAACCCGATCCTTGTGATAAAAATCACAAGTGTTGTGATGAAAATCACAAATGCAAGCTTCATCCGATATGAGTGGTAATACTATCCATTTCTATTGTTTTTGTATATATGAACTCTATATAAACATAGAGTAAGTTGTGGTTATATTTGATAAAATTCCTGTCTTTGCAATCATTCTTGATGTGTTTTATAGGTGCCATGCCTTATGTAAATTAAAAGGTTCAAAGTTTCAGTTCCCCCCATTCCTGTGCATACTTTCTTTTTCTTCCAAGTACACATTTGTTCCAAACTTGGTTCATAAAGCATTTACATAGGATAATTATTTGTTTGGTATTTACATTGTTAAAAATAGCTTATTGTTAAAAATAGCTGCATATGATACAAGACTTGGAGAAGATATCCCCTCGGGTCTTGAACCTTAGTATGTGAATTGCTGGACCCACTTTTTGGCTGCAGATAGTGGATATGGATATTAATTGCATATACACTGATAGAATGATTTTTGTATTGACAAAAGGCAAGGTATAATTTTGCTAATTGATATTTAGGAATTTACACCTAACAATATGTCCAAATTCTTCATAGTAAATAGCTGAATTCTGAACTCATGTATGTTGCTTTTTTCATTTTTGTGGTTCCTATTTCATGGTAGAAAACATACACAGGTGATCTGGTCCCTATCATTGCTTTTGATGTATGTTTTGAAGAAGTTGGCTCACAAGGAACACTTATTGAACACATCTAACTAAATTGGAAGTGACATGAAAAGATAAAATGACTTGCATAATTGTGACAGTATTTCATGTCGCACTTTCTCTATATGATCCAAAATACTTATATTTTATTTTTTGTTAACCCATGTTTAAATATAGGCCTTGGAAGAAACAAATGAAGTTGAAGAGCGCATTCCTGCTATAGCTATTGTGGGCAGACCTAATGTAGGGAAAAGCAGCCTTTTAAATGCCTTAGTGCATGAGGAGAGGACAATTGTAAGTCCTATTAGTGGAACAACTCGTGATGCTATAGATACAGAGTTCATTGGACCAGATGGACAGGTAATAATATATTTCTATGGAACATTTGGCTTATTTACTTATTTGTATGATCTTGTATCTTTATGTTACTGGCCAGACAGTTTATGCACTTTTAGACAACTTGTGTAGATTTAAGTTTTTTTATTAGACCACAGTATATTCACCCTAAAAAGGAAAACATACCTGGTAACAGAAAAATCTGTGTGGACTTGATACATGTCTTTTTTGCTTATTTATTAAATGTTGTCATAATTCATCTATGGCTGATAGATGTTAAAAAACCTTCATATATAAGCAGCATTTCCAGCTCAACAAAAGACCATTGATCTGTTATATATAGGAGTATGTATGCACAGCTGAAAAGTACTGATATTTTCCTGGTTTGAAATGTGAAGTTGTTAAAAGAAACACTGGAAGAAACTTACAAAATATATTTTAGAAGCTAACAAGTGTATTGCAGTATTGATGTAAGTTTCAACAATGCCATACTCATCATTTATTTCATTGAAATCCAGTATCAATAGTTGGTGAATATGTGAAGAACGAGCAGGAGGATATGTATCACCACTGTTTGGAGCTGTTTTTTGTATGTAAAGCCTTCACACGGTGCTAAGACTAGTGTAATGTGAAAGTGTTACAACCGTCACTTAGGCAACAACTTTCCTCTCTTTAATGAAGGACAAATCCTAGACAAAGGAGGCTTTCCTAGTAGCTTCGGAGGTTCACAAGGCAAGGGGGGATTCTAAGGACACCTATCTAACTATTCAAAACCACTAGTAATATATAATATTCAAGGTAAAGACAAGGTGGTTTAATCAATAAAATTTCCAAATCTGAATGAATAAGGATCTAAGTCAATTTAAAGGCTTAGCAAATCAATCTTAATCAAAGAGGACCCCTAAACACTACAAAAGAAGAAAACCTCATGTTGTTGCAGAACTTGCATGAAAATGATAGATTGCGGCAATAGAACAAGTCATAATAGCAGAAAATAAAACAGCCTTTCCACAAGTAATTTATAATGAAAAGTAGGGTTTAAACAATGGATTGAACTAGGGTTTAATTAAACTAACCAAATCTGAAAACTAAGATGCATATAACAGGCATAAATAACAAGATGTCTATCCCTAATAGGGCTGTAAAAGGGATCTTCAAGACAAAATAGTTTCGTGCAATTAATGCAAAATCTTTTAGATGCATACATATGTAAATGTCTAGCTTCCTTATGGTTGACATTTTTTGTAAGGCTGTTGTAAATCCTAATCGAGCCCTAAAACATTAAAATAAAAGTTACAATTTTGGATTTTATGATTGACTATTAGGAGAAAGACTAGTGCTTAGTGTTTTGGAAGGGGGGCATATAGGGTCAACTAAGGTTTCCCTCGAAGAAATGTAAGTAGATCTAGGGTGATTACTAAGGTTGTCCACTACAAACCCTTGAAGATCCACCTAGTACTTTTACAAGTTTCAAGATAAATTCAAGAGAATATTCTCCAATGGAAATCTTCACAGGGTTTAAAAAAAAGGATCTATCCAAGAACAATATAAAGAGATTACACCCTCATCATTACATAAACACGCTTGCACTTGATGATCATTCATAAACAAATCCAACAAGACTTAGGGAGATCACTTACTCAAAAAATCATGTGCATCCATAAACCCTAGCCATGAAAAATTCCATAGAAGTTGCAACATCTATGAAATCATCTCCTTAATGAGGCACATTTAGTCATCCATCCATATGAAGAATAAAAGTAGATAAGTAGTGATATATCTCCACAAGTAGCGATGATTAACAAGTGAGAAAATGTTTCTCTTATTTCTATGAGAGATCTGTTGATTTGGGGTAGCATCGAATGTGCTCTAACCACAAAAATTGGTGGAGAGGCTAAGGCACATGAGATCTCCAATACCCAGAAAGGGTTTGGGTAGATTCTAAACAGTTTGGGAGATATTAAAATAATTAATATTTTTAATGGAGTCCCTAAATGTGAATTAATATAAAACTGTGTTATAATGGTCCAAAAGTCATGGATCAAGCCAGATCTAATCTTAGTCGTTGATTAGGGACTTAATCTCAGCCGTTGATTTGTCAACGAGAAAAGTATAAGAGGAGGCTTGAGGGTCACTTAGAGAACACACCAAGAGATCAAGATTTCGACTTTCTGGCGCTGGGTTTGCTGAGAAAGTTGAGAGAGTGATCGGAGTTGCAGCTGAGGAGTAGTGAATACAAAAGCAGAGAGGCAGAGATAGCACCAGGAGGATCAGCGCAATAGCTGGAGAGAGGGACGTAGAATTAGCCAAAGGTTCACACAGAGCCATCCAGGGCTCACGCAGAGGTAGCCAGGTGCTGTGCAGTGCCTCAGAGGGCCAACGTGAGTGACGAAAAGGGCCAGAGGACTAATGCAGTGCCTCTAGAGGATGATGCATGCCAAGCCAGAGTGACGATGGGCTAACGCTGGTCCAGAGAGAGCTACCGCAGTCCCTAGAGGCCAATGCTGGGGTTTCATGGGGCAGATTGGAGTTGTGGAGCTGCCGGATTGTTTATCCGGGGTTTCAGCGGGATTATCTGCTTCCAAGTAGAGAGGTACTACTGCCGAAATTTTTCTCTGTTGGGTGAGCCAGATTTGGCACCCAGATTGTATTTTGAAACTGCTTAATAAATCAAACCCTTAGATAGCTACACCGGTTTTCCCGCATTGGGTGTTTCCAGGGACATTAGTCCAAAAACAACAGTGTCACTTATGTGCTTGTTTCTGTTTCCTTCAGTTGATGATCTGTAATGTGTTGAGCATGTACTTGTATTTATTTCCAGCATTTACATGGTAAATAACTTGTTAATTAACAAAACAAGGAGGTAGAGATAAATCAATAAAGTACATGAAGGGTTTCTAACAGTTAGACTTAGAAATTCCAACATGGTATCAGAGTGTGGTTGCAGCTCACAGGGAAATTGAGGACATCAGCCGAGCAGAGCAACAGTAGCAGAAAACAGTTGTCCCGAGTGACAGAAGCTGTTCTTAGAAGAGTAGCAGCAAGGAAGGGGTGACGCAGTGCCTGCATCATCAAGATTGAGCCAGGAAGAGGCCAACGCAGAGACTGAGGAGGGCAAAAAAGGCTCACGTAGAGCCACGCAGAGACCGAGAGGGTTGACGCAGTTGGCTAGGGGAGCATTTCAGCGAGTACCTGATGGCGCAGAGCCTAGGAGCTCTAATCTTCAGTTTGCTGGGGTTTAGGAGGCTATGGGTAAGTTGCAGAGTGGAGCTGGTGGGGTATTGTAGTTAGAACATTACCTAACAGGGCAAGGCCAAGGAGAAGGGAGTTGCTACGGAGGATTTCTAGCCGAGAAATCCGGATCAGTGGTGCAACTGCACTAACGATCGGAGAGGGGGCATCTCGACATTGGCAGAAGGGTTTCCAGGAGGGAAATCGAGGCTTAAAGGAAGTCACAACAAGAACTTTTAGGAGGGAAGTATAGGAGTAGCGAGATGGCTATGAACGGGATAGGAGACTAGGATAGACTGGACAGAGCCTCAAACTTCATAGTCTGGAAGGCCAGAATCTTATTTGTTCTAGACAGGAATCGTGTCAAGCACTTCGCCTTAAGGATGATAACAATCCCAGTTGACCCAACTGATGTCAGTAGAGATGGATGCGGATGGAATGACAGAGGGAGCTACAGTGCAAGATTCCCAAGACAGCGTGAGGCAGTAATGCGAGAAGCACGGGAGTGTTGCTCTAGTGCAAGATGACACAGAGAGGTGTGCAACGATACGAGATCCATGGAATAGTTGCAGGAGCGCAGAGGTCAGAGATGGAGCACTTCTCAGCGACAGAGGGAGCTTCAGCATCTTGGGTGTCTCTAGCTTGACGGAGATGTCAGAGACTGAGGGAAAATAAAATATTAATGTGAATTAGTATAAAGCTGTGTTAGAATGGTCCAAAAGTCATGGATCAAGCCAAATCTAATCTTAGCCATTGATTAGGGACTTAATCTAGGTTGTTGATTTGTTAACGAGAAAAGTATAAGAGGAGGCTTGAAAGTTGAGGGTCACTTGGAGAATACACCAAGAGATCAAGATTTCGACTTTCTGGGGTTGGGTTTGCTGAGAAAGTTGAGAGAGCGATCAGAGTTGTAGTTAAGGGGCAGTGAATACAGAAGCAGAGAGGCAGAGATAGCATCGGGAGGATCAACGCAGTAGCCAGAGAGAGGGACGCAGAGTCAGCCAAGGGTTCATGCAGAGCCATCCAGGGCTCACGCAGAGGCAGCCAGGAGCTGCGCAGTGCCTCAAAGGGTCAGCGTGAGTGACGTGGAGGGCCAGAGGACTGACGCAGTGCCTCTAGAGGCTGATGCAGGCCAAGCCAAAGTGACGCTGGGCTAATGCTGGGCCAGAGAGAGTTGACATAGTCCCTAGAGGCTGATGCTGGGGTTTCGTGGGGCAGATTGGAGCTGTGGAGCTGCTGGAGTGTTTATCTGGGGGTTCAGCTGGAATATCTGCTTCCAAGTAGAGAGGTACTACTACCGAGATTTTTCTCTGTTGGGTGAGCCAGATTTGGCACCCAAATTGTATTCTGAAATTGCTTAATAAATCAAACCCTCAAATAGCTGCACCGATTTTCCTGCATTGGGTTTTTCTGGGGACATTAGTCCAAAAACAACGGTGTCACTTTTTTTGCTTGTTTTTGTTTCCTTCAATTGATGATCTATAATGTGTTGAGCATGTACTTGTATTTATTTCTGGTATTTACATGGTAAATAAGTTAATAACTTGTTAATTGACAAAATAGGTAGGTAGGAATAAATCAGTAAAGTGCATGAAGGGTTTCTAATAGTTAGACTTAGAAATTCCAACAAGATCTAGCATTCCTCATTGATTAAAAGCCCTAAAAACATAAAATAATGCCTTTACCTCTTTCAAACTCTAAAGATAAGGCAAGAACACAAAATATCCATGATACAAGAGTGGATAGGTCTCAAGACTCCCAATAATGCCTCATAAATGAAGAATAATTCTCAAAACATCAAGTCATCCTCATAAATGTGTGCTCCAAGGCCACATGTGTGGCACGGACACTCTCATAAGGTGGACAACTTCAAGTAATGTATAGGGGCTCCAAAAGAGAAATGTTGCCTCTAATGATAAACAAATGAAACACAACATGTATCCTTGCCATAAAAAAATATTTGAGGTTGGCAGTCTTGTATCATGCAGTAGTGAACATCAAGTAAACAATGATCAAATCTATATTCTAATAGTAAATACGTCAAGATACCAACAAGAGCAATATACAAAGAGTTTCTCTAGTTATCAACAACCATTAAATGGATTACAATGAGAGGGGATTTCTTTATATATGTGAAGATGCTAGCCAGAGCAATATACACCTGTGGTATAAATGCTCTCCAAAGGTAGATGGCTCCGAGCAGTGATTAGCATCATGCATCAAGAACATTTAAGAGCATAAGGGACTTTGGTATGAAGGCACATTTGCCATTGCAATATGTATGTGTTTTGATGATGAAATATCAACTATCAAATGGTGTATTTTAGAGCATTCCAAGATATGAAAAATGTTGAATGAAGAATCCCATTTACCACGGTCCACCAGTAATATCTATGCATGCATTCAACATTAAACGGGCATTTCTTAGCCACTAAAAACCGTAAAAACATAAAATAATGCATTTATCTCTTACAAATCCTGAAGTTTAGGCAAGAATACATAGAATATCCATGATGCAAGACTAGTTATGTCTCAAGAACCCCAATGGTTCCTCATAAATAAAGAAAAATGATCAAAACATCAAGTCATCCTCATAAATGTGTGCTTGAAAGCCACATGTGTGGTATAAATGCTCTCCAAAGGTGGACAACTCCAAGTAATATGTGGGGGCTCCAAAAGTGAGATGTTGCGTCCAAATGTTGCAATGTTTCATCATCAGTATGTTATATCATCCCTCAAAGGTGTGATGTCACCACCATAGGTCTCCAGTCATAATGGAAAGTGCCATATCCATCATGAAGGTGCAACTTCCATCATCAAAAGGTGCAACATTCAATCATAAGGGTGTCACATCACCTCCAATATGAGCTAGGATGTCTCAACAAGGTGCCATGTCATCACAAGGTCCAACGTCCTCTAGTTGGTGTGGAATGTCCTCAATCAAGTATGGAAGATGTCATCATCAACATCCTCCAAAGGACCAAATCTGTGCAAGCATCATCTTTAACAAGGGGATCCAAGGATCTAAGTGGGACTATTTGACATATGTACAAGAGTTAATGCAACATAAAAAGTTTCTCATGTCCAATGTAAAAGCCATTAGGTAGATAACATTAGGGATCCTCTTCAAACTTCACACTAGCTTATGAATATATGCAATTTTCCAAGTTGAGGTTTGGGAGGATCTTTATAAAACCTATTTGGTGTGTCAGTACCCAGGAAGAGGAGTATTTCCCAAGGGACCAATAAAGCTGTGTATAAATGACTATGGTATGACTTGTTTATTTCATGGAAATGGTGACCTTGACATGCAAGGTTACATAAGATATTCATCCTTGTAAGTGCCTTTGTTGAAGAAGCACTTATGCATTGAGTTATCCTTTCCTTGGCACTGTGTCCTACTACCCGGTTTTTTCTTTTTCTTATACTCTTTATTTTGCTTTTTAAGCCCCCTTTTCTTGTATATGCATTTCATTGCATAGGGGTCAAGATAATTTAACTAAGTCCTTCTTTAGTTATACATTTCATTGCATAGGACTTGGGGCAATTGCCTTATTGCAAGGGAGTAAAACTCAAGCATCCATACTCCTCATGGGATTATGAGGCATGAACCTTTCTAGGGTACATGTAAAAGCCAATGCAAAAGAAAGGACAATGAAAAGAGGAATAGATGGCGTATATTAAGTATGAAAAGACATGGGTATGTTACCCTTATCAAGGTTGTCAATAGTACTCCTCCCAAGAGTGGCAACACTTGACTAGGGAATTGATGATGACTAAGGTGAAACATGGCAAAAGGCATAACTTCCAAGCATCATGATTAAATACCTAATTCAACTCATGATCCCTACTTTCATGTCAAATACATTCAATATAAACACTTAATATGAAGCAATGGACAAATGTAACTCATGTGTGTCGGGGTACCATAGTCATCCGTAAATTAGCTAAGCATGATATAAGAGGCATCTGTGGGCTATTGCCTGTGGAGAATGTTGAATGTCATCCTCCCAACCACTATTTGTGTTGTGGACCACTGAAGAAAAAATCTCCTCTAGTTACCCCTACAAGTGGGGGTAATATTTGTTGATTTTGGGTAGCATCAGATGTGCTCTAGCTTCGAAATTTGGTGGAGGGGCTAGAACACATGAGATCTCCAGAACCTAGAAATCATTTGGAGAAATTCCACCTGGATGAGGAGTTATTAAAATAATTAATATTTTTAATGGGTTCCTAAGTCTAAGCTTAGGAAAATAAAAATATTAATGTGTATTAATAAAAATATGGGTGAGAAGGTTCTTAGTGATGAGGATCAAGCCAGTTCTAATCTTAGCTGTTGATTAGGGACTTAATCTCAGCTGTTGATTCTGTTAGACTCCGTCTCATGTCAGTGTGAGATTGATTCTTCTTCAAAACCCTGTTTTGAAGAAGAAATCATTAAATGTATTTTCTAGAATATGTAATTTATTCTCCAGCTCTTCAAAAGGCAGCAGCTTCCTCAGCTCCTATCTCTGCAACAAACAAAAGAAAACAAAACATCATCAGCAATCATGTCCATTTGTTTGGTCTGGTCTAGAAGTTGTCTTCAGTTATCATTTGGTTATACAGCTCTCCATACATTTGGTTGCTCAGATCTGGTTACTTAGCAAAGGAATTGCTGGAATGAAAGGCATACTTTAATCTCTTGACAAGCATATGCCTGCGGGTTTGTTGCCTAGCCTTCAACAATGTATATAAGGAGGTGGATTCCTCAAGGTAATCGAATCTGATTTTACAACAACATTCGTGGCTCCATGCACAGTTTTGCAATGGAATTGGCTTGCCATTGGCACTATATGCTTTGAGCTCAATCTCCCTCTATGCAAATCTCTGCCAATTGATTACAACAACACAGAAGGGCCAGTGCAGGGAAAGCTCAATGTTCATCTCGTTTCCCACACCCATGATGATCTGGGATGGCTCAAGACAGTTGACCAGTATTATGTGGGTTCTAACAATTCAATTCAGGTGTGTAAGAGCATTACGTACTATGTTGAGTGCCACTGTTCATGATGTTCTATATTACATGAGTCCTATTTACTGCCAAGACATCATTGATTCGGTATCCAATCAATTGAACAGTTTGTATTTGAAATTTCTCAAAAGGAATCCGGGTTAGGACGGGATTGGTTTCTATTCCTATGAAAAATGATACAAATTATCGGCGTGAAGGACAAAACCTTATTCCCAGTTTAACACCAAAATATGCAATATCTTAAAAACAAAAGGAGCAAAAATGCCTAAAACACCAATGAGTATATCAAATCCTCTCCAGATTCCAGAATATGAAGTAAATTCAGTAGAGCTGTCATTTCCACAAGGTGCCGAGACATCAAAGGGTAGCTATCAATTAGCCAAGTGGAACGGGACAAGAGTTGCTTCTTAACAAGGACTATTATTCTGACCCAGAAAGCATAAAACGTTTCAAGAATGAACTGACACTGCTACAAAAGGTTCGGCATCCTCATGTGGTTCAGTTTGTGGGTGCTGTCACACAAAATGTTCCTATGATGATCATTGCAGAGTATCTTCCAAACGGAGATTTGAACAGTTACCTCCAAAAGAAAGAACGTTTACAACCTGCAAAGGCAGTGAGAATTGCTCTTGAGATTGCAAAAGGAATGAATTATCTTCACGAATCCAAACCGGAGGCAATCATCCATTGTAATTTGAAGCCAAGGTGCCAGAAATATTTTGCGTGATAGTGGCGGGCATTGGAAAGTGACAGATTTTGGATTGAGTCAATTGTTGAAGTTATCATCAGATAATGTTCGAGAATGGCATCGACGTCCCTTGGATGATACCTTAAGGTTATATATGGCGCCAGAGTTTTACAAAAATGAAGCATTTGATAGAAGTGTGGACATTTTATCGTTTGGTCTTATTCTTTATGAGATGATTGAAGGTATCCCACCTTTCCACCTGAAATCACCAGAAGAAGTCTCCAGACTGATAGCTTTCGAGGATAAGAGACCAGCATTCAAACTCAAGCCAAAGCATTATCCAAGTGATCTAAAAGAGTTGATTGAGGAATGTTGGGATAGAAACCCATGTGTCAAGCCAATCTTTTTTGCGATTATTGTGCGTCTAGACAGAATAAGGCCCTTATGTGTCAAACAGAGCTTGCTGGCATTGATCGCATAGTTTTAATCCGGGTTCTTAAGCTGCTAGAGCAACGTGGGAAAGCCGTGATTTTTAAAGGAACATCTACAGATGATGAAGAGAAATCTCGAGGAGAGCGAAAGGTTTGGGAAAATATCCAAAAAAGGATTTGTCAACTAGAAAAATTTGGCTCACGTCCTTGACACCTGGCCCTTCACTTCAGCCAAAAACAAACAAAGACACCTGTTACCAGATGAATAGGATTCGTTCCTATCTATGACCTCAGTTAGTCATACGATGGGGTCTGCGCTCCAATTGTTGGGCTTTTTGGTTAGAGATTTTCGAGGAGAAAGATGTTACATGTTCTATTTATGTAACTTCAGGTGAAACAACACAGAGATTTTTGGATCGATCTGTTTTCAAACAACAGAGCTTATTTAACGTATTAAAAATCATTTGTAAAAAAAAAAAGGATAGAATTTTGAGTGCTGAGAGGTGTGTGTAACAGATCTTCATTGTACAGTTTTTTGACAGAGATTTTTAATGGAATTACACAGCTCTGACTTCTGAGATTCCTGTGGTATGAAAGTTAGCATAAGTTTTTCTTCTGTTTCATATGTAAACTGTTATGTTTCATTTCACTTCATGATCATTTCTAATTGAACAAATGAAGTGTTAAGGTAGAATTCATCATTTGTATGCTGTGCCTTTAAGTTTGTTCAATATTTAATGTTTTCTTCTGTTTGACAAGGATTCATCTCCTATGCCCTTGTTAGCTCCTCACCAGTCTTGCCATTCCATTTAATCTCAATTTGATGTTAAATTTCTTGCCTACCTTGCCTCAGTCGATAATCTGTGTTTTTTATTATATTTCTCTGTTCAAGCTGTTACTTTGCCCATGCAGCCTAGAAAAACCCCGTCATTTTATTAAAAACCCCTTTTATCAATTTACTAGCCTAAAATCAGTGTTATCCGATTGGTCATATCCCCAATTGAAGATCTTTACCGAGATAGACCGGAGAGAGCCCTCTCCTGCCCCGTAGGGCTAGCTACGAGGCTAAGTGGTTTGATGTAGCCTTGAGGTTTACCTTTCTCAGCCTGAGGTGAAATTTCAAGCGCTAACAGATTCATCAACAAGAAAAGTATAAGAGGATGCTTGAGGGTCAGTTGGAGACACACCGAATTGATCGAGGAGTTTGATTTTTCTCGGATGAGGTTTGCTGAGAAAATTGAGCTAAGTGATTTGAGTTGTAGTGAGGGGCAGTTCGGCAAGGGAACTTGAGTCCGAAGCCGATGAATACAGAGCAGAGAGGTAGAATAGTGTTGGGAGAAGCAACATAGTCCCTGAGAGGGTGACGCAGAGGCTGTAGCGGCTGACACAGGAGAGGCAGAAGGCTGACACAGGGGTCGTAGAGGCCGTAGAGGCTGATGGAGGCCCTAAAGGCAACGTTGGGAAGATTCTGTGGGGCAGAGAAGGAGAAAATCAGCAAAATCAACTTTCTGAGCGAGGGAGGCTCATTGTTGGGGTGAAGCGGCTCCTAGAGGAGTGACGCAGTTCCAATGCAGAGCTTGGAGCAGCCATCGCTGTCCAACACTGGGAACATTTGGGTCACTGTGGGGTTTGGTCATCCAGTTGCTGAATTTGCTTGAATATCTATCTCTGGATAGAGGTACTTCGCCAGGATTTTTCTCTGTTGGGTGAGCCATATCAGGCACCCTAGTTGTATTCAAGAATCTACTTAATAATGCAAACCCTCTATATTCTGCACCGGTTTTCCCGAATTGGGTTTTTTTGGGGACGATTGTCAAGAAATAACAGTGTCCCTTGTGGTGATTGTCTTAGTGTATTTCAGTTCATGATCTGTATGTATGTGTAGGCTGCAATAGTGTTTTACATCGATATTTATGTACTTAAATAACTTGTTAATGCAAAGAACAAGTAGGAGATGTTAAACCAGTAATTGCAGTAGCGGTTTCTGATGTGTAGATTCAGAAATTTTCACATGGTATCAGAGGGATTGCAGATTATAGGCGACTGAAGACACCAGCCAAGAAATTTGAGAATTTGCAGCAGAGAGGCCACTGTCTCAAGTGACAGTGCTGTTCCAGAGCCGAAGAGGCAGAAGGAAGAGTGACACAGTGCAGGGAAGATGACATAGAGGCTCACGCAGTGCCTGTGTGACCACTCTGAGCCAGATGAGGGAGACGTAATAGCTGGGAGGAGCCCATGCGATAGTTGTGTCAGCCGTCAGGGCCAGCGCAGAGGCAGAGGGACCATGTCATCTTTTTGATCTAAGAAGGATGGACGCAGTTGGCCAGGAGGAGCTGAGCCAGCCCACGTAGTGATTGTGCAGAGCTTGAAGGGCTCAGATTCTTCAGTCGTTGGGGCTAAGGGAGCTGAGAAGATTTCGATTTGACGAGCCGGTGGGACGCTGCTTTTGTTGGTGCAGAACAATGTCTAAGGAGACTGAACCAAGGTAGAGGGAATCATTGCCTCGACAAATTTCTAGCCAAGAAATCTAAAATCTAGGTTGCAGTAGCAAAGGAGGATTGGAGAGGAGCAATTCGATAGTTGGCCGGAGGATTTCCGAAAGGGAAATCAAGACTTAGAGGGAGTCTAGAGAGGAGCTATTCCTTAAAGGGTTTCTCGCGCCCAAGGAATCTAGATCCAAGTCTTGCTAGATTGGCAGTAGGAGAGGGAGTAGAAAACCAATTCTATTTTTGAGCAGAGATGGCAACGAATGGGTCGAGGGATTAGGACAAATTAGATGGAGCTTCCAATTTTGTCATGTGGATGGCCAGGATCCTGGCAATGCTAGATAAACATCGCATCAAGGACTATGCTTTGAAGGTTGTTGCTGAATCGGTTGACGTTGATCCATTGAAGAAGTACGTGGAGGCCCTAGGCTAAGGCCAAGTGCATTATCCTAGACAGGGTCAAAGATCATGTAGTTCCACACGTTGCTGAGAAGAACAAAGCAAGGGAGATGTGGGAGACCCTGACCACCTTGTATCAAGGCTCTTCTGTGCAACGAAAGATGCTATTAGAAAATCAGTTGAGAGAGTATCAGATGCAGAAAGGAGAGGAGATAGATCCCTTCCTTCTCAGGTTACAAGGGATTCATGATCAGTTGACTTCCGTGGGGTCTACACTAGATCCTGAGTTCATGGTCTAGACTACCCTGAATGTAGTCATCGAGGACTGGGAGACATTTTTCCAGAGTATTTCGGGCAGAGCGATTCTCTCTAGTTGGGAGGAGATGTGAGCAACTCTTCGACAAGAAGAGCTTAGGGGATTGACCAAGGTAGGGAGTAGCGGCAAGGGAACTTGGGTCAAGAAGGAGGAGGAGGAGGATGCAACTCTCGCATCAGTGGAACAACAGTAGCAACAAAAGAGAAAGATGAAGGACATCTCCAAGATTAGATGCTTCAACTATGGGAAGTTGGGACATTATGCCACTCAATGTTCCCAAAAGAAGGGCAAGGAGGAGGCTTCTGAATCGAAGGCTGCTCCAGCAAAAGTAGACAAGGAAGGCGAGGATGACGATTGTGCCATGAGTGCTCATGCACCTCTAGAGAATAGGTGGGGCAATATGGTGTTGTAGTCGAGAGGACTACATGATGGGCAGGATCCTTGAGGTACCCAAACTCTTGGATCACATACGGCTACGGGGGCCCTTAATGACAGTAGAAGAATGACGGGTGTTGGTTGGAGCGAGGTGTGATGGAGTGACATTGGCAGAGGTAGAGTGACAAAATCTGAGGCAACACAGTGGATGTTGTAGCAGTGCAAGAGGCACAGAGCAATTTGCAGTAGCGCAGTGGCAGTAGAGGGTCAACACAAATTAGTAACAGAGGTAGCTTCAGCATCGCGAGGCATATATACTGACTAGGATGTCAGTTTTTGGGTGAAGTATCAGTTACTTACTTCTCAGTAAATGAGTTGGAGTGCAACAGTTAGTAGTGGTAGTGCTATGGGCAACATGATGCAGCATTTTAAGAGGGAGCTGTAATACAAATGCAGCATTGGCAGTGGCAGAGTCATGGGCAACAATACAGGAAGTAGTAGTGCAGTGGATGAAGGATAGCAAGCCAAGCATCAACAGCACAGAGGATCGATGCAGTGGATTAGTGTAATGCTTCTATGGGGAAGTATTGCTAGAGCACATTCCTCGTTAAAAGGGAGTGTTGATTTTGGGTAGCATCGGATGTGCTCTAGCTCCAAAATTTGGTGGAGGGGCTAGAACACATGAGATCTCCAAAACCTAGAAATCATTTGGAGAAATTCCACTCGGATGAGGAGTTATTAAAATAATTAATATTTTTAATGGGTTCCTAAGTCCAAACTTAGGAAAATAAAAATATTAATGTATATTAATAAAAATATGGGTGAGAAGGTTCTAAGTGACGAGGATCAAGCCAATTCTAATCTTAGCTGTTGTTTAGGGACTTAATCTCGACTGTTGATTCATCAACAGGAAAAGTATAAGAGGAGGCTTGAGGGTTAGTTGGAGACACACCGAATTGATCAAGGAGTTCGATTTTTCTAGGGCGAGGTTTGCTAGGAAAATTGAGCTAAGTGATCTGAGTTGTAGTGAGGGGCAGTTCGACAAGGGAACTTTAGTCTAAGGTCAAAGAATACATAGCAGAGAGACAGAACAGTGCTGAGAGAGGCAGCTCAGTCCCTGAGAGGATGAGCAGAGGCCATAGGGGCTGACGCAGGAGATGCAAAATGCTGACATAGGTGACGCAGGCCCTTAGAGGTAGCGCTGGGAAGATTTTGTGGGGCAGAGAAGGAGTAGATCAGCAAAATCGACTTTTTGAGCAAGGGAGGCTCACTATTGGGGTGACACAGCTCCTAGAGGAGTGACGCAGTTCCAGCGCAGAGCTTGGAGCAGCCATCACTGTCCAGCACTGGGAACGGCTGGGTCACTGTGGGGTTTGATCATTTAGTTGCTGAATTTGCCGGAATATCTGTCTCTGGATAGAGGTACTTCTGCCAAGATTTTTCTCTGTTGGGTGAGACATATCAGGCACACTAGTTGTATTCAAGAATCGACTTAATAATGCAAACCCTCTATATGTTGCACCGGTTCTCCCGAATTGGGATTTTCTGGGGTCGATTGTCCAAAAATAACTAGTTCATGATCTGTATGTATGTGTAGGTTGCAATAGTGTTTTACATCGATATTTATGTAATTAAATAACTTGTTAATGCAAAGAACAAGGAGGAGATGTTAAATCAGTAATTGTAGTAGGGGTTTCTAATGTGTAGATTCATAAATTTTCACAACATTGTGTAATACAGTATAATAACTCCTCCATCACTCACCTAGACAAGTTTAAGCCCAAGCACTATTAACAAGAGTGTATGGCTTGCACAAAAGTTGTATTTCAATCTTTTCATTTCATTCTATTTCACAACGTTTTGGCATATTGGTAATATGAATAACTGCCTTGCATGATTAGATGACATAAACGAGGCAACTACCTAGTCTATAAATGAAACGAATCACATTTTTGGGCATGTTACCCACCACTTTGTGGGTGATACCCATAGGAGCAAATTTTCTTCTAGATGGTCCTTAGTTGGTAACCAACAACTCCTTCTAGCCACCAGACAGCTCGATGTGCCACTATCTCCGCCACCTGAGCCAACCATATGGTCCCTCACCCATCTGTTATGATCGTATGTTTGAAAGTGGACCTCCCAACCCCGAAGGTATGGCTTTTCATTGGTGTAGTTGAATAATTTTGTTTACTTGTCATGGACACTTTTGGGCATGGATTGGTGGGGGGATTCAACGGATAGAATGGGCTAGGTCTGTCCTCTTGTATGCTCTGCCCTATTTGGTGGTTAGCCTTGTATCCTAGCCTAGTGGGATCTCCTTTACTAGCTATTAGCTTTAAGGCTGACACTACATGGGAAATCCCCGATGTTGATTGCATGGTCCTGCTTCTCGACACCATAAATGTCACTCCCCTCCGCTCATTTTAACCCCATTTATCACTTTTCCCATCTGGTTCCACATTTGTCCACTAGGTCCACAAAGATTTAGCCTCCCCTCCTGTTGCCCACATCTTGGGCCGGGCTAGAACAATGCCCTAGAGCTTGATGCAACTAAAAAGAAGAGAAAAAGCATAATTTGGCCACTTTCGACAGGAAATGTACCACAAACTACAAAAGATGGTCGGGACATACAAATTTAGCACGTGGGCAAAAGCCAAACATGAGCTCTACCCCTTATCTATGGCCATCACCTTGGTTCCGATGGGCCCTAGATGAGCCACTTCCACATTAAGGAACCCCTGATTGCCTCAACCCCTGGTGGGCAATAAACTAGCCCACCTTAAAGGGGGTATCGACTGCTGTATCCTACACATCATGTTCTCATCCCTTGGAGCCTCGAGCAATTATGAAGAAAAATCAATCAAAGGCAAAAGACATATGAAGAAGGGTTGAAAAACAAAGGTCAGGGTAACTCATGTACCACGATTGCTCCCTGCTATACTCATATGCCCAAGTGTGGGCTTCCCCTATTATAGCTACCCTTTTACCATGGCATGTGGCCTAGAGCCTTCCCCTGATCCCCACTCCATTCCATCATTATATCACATGCCACCTACCACTTGATGGATGTACCATGGACATGTCATCCCCATTAAAGGCTAAAACCACCTAATAGGGTCCTTGGTTAACCCCCCCCCTTATTAAGCTTGGGGGTACTTGTACATGCCAAAGCCCACTATGGAAGGGCATGCCACCATGAAGTGTCCATTTGATTTCATGATTTTTAAGCTCTTTTACTTGATTATTCTAATGATTTGTTGTACTAGAGGGCAAGGGCACGCATTGGATCTTATGCAGGATTGCAGGTGTGTCTCCATTTGGGGTTTGGTCTCCCTATACAGAGTCTAAGCCCTCTAGAGGGTAACATTGGTACTTGTAGGGTGAGGGTTGAGAGCCATAAAAGAGAGCAATATTCCACTTCATGGATCCCTCAACACCACTTGTTGATTGCCTATGTTCAGCCTTTTGGATGAGGATGATGCACTTAGACCACCTTGCCTAATTAGCTTCACACTTTTACCATACACTTGGTAGATGTTCCAAGGTCCAGATGAGAATGTGTCTCCCCACAAGAGATAATGGGAGGGCTTATGTGATCATCCCAACCCTTACAGATGGTATACAGACATTATCGATCCACTTGGAGACCCATGAGTATGTTGTTGTACCCCGACACTCATTTGGGGCACCACATTGGATTTGCTTGGATGTCAAGGGGCCATCCCCTTGATCATTATGTTTGGAACCTTTTCTCACATTGACACACTTTGGACTCTACTAGGCCTTCTTAATGGCCCTACAATTCATTATGATTACTATTTTTCTCTGTTGAGAGGCTTTATCATTGTATTATTGAGCTATCTTGGTGGGCTTGTCACCAAGTCATGTCATTAGTGTACATTATTTTATTATTTAGAGCATTATTAGGCTAATTAGGCTATTCGAACCCCTTTATGGATTGCATAAATAGATGAGAGGCTTATTCATTCCTCTGATCACCACTTGGATTTGGATAAATTGTTTCTTTTGGAAATTTCATTGGGCCTTTTGATGGATGAATTGGAGATCTAATGCATTTCGATGTTTGGAAGAGCTTAATGTCTTTTCTTGGAGCTTCGATTGCTTTGCATTTTGATGATTGGAATAATTTCACTATACTTGTGAGTACCTTTTGCATGCTTATTTGTAATTTTGTCTCATAAATTACCTATGGAATATTTTTGTTCATGAAGCTCGTGTAGCTGCTCTTTATGTGAAGTTGTTGGGCTTGTCTTTGTGGGGTTTTTTTCATATGATCATTTGAAGTGTGGTGAATTACTTTCCTAGAGGTACATGAATGTTCGTGAATTGCCTTGATAAGTCATAATTTGCAATATAAAGAAGTATAAATTTCTCTTTGTAGCCTAGTTGTTGCTTAGGCCATACGAAGTTGCTGGGGAACTCCTTGGCTGGATCATTTGTTTCTTCCAGAAATTTCACTTGGCCTTTTGATGGATGAATTGGAGATCTAATCCATTTTGATATTGGAAGAATTTAATGTCTTGTCTTGGAGCTTTGATTTCTTTGCATTTTGATGATTGGAATAGTTTCGCTATACTTGTGAGTACCTTTTGCATGCTTATTTGTAATTTTGTCTCATAAATTGTTTGTGGAATATTTTCGTTCATGAAGCTGGGGTAGCTGCTTTTTATGCGAAGTTGTTGGGCTTGCCTTAGTGAGGGATTTTTCATATGATCATTTGAAGTATTTCAAATTATTATTGTAGAGGTACATGAATGTTCGTGAATTGCCTTGATAAGTCATTATTTGCAATATAAAGAAGTATAAATTTCCCTTTGTAACCTAGTTTTTGCTTAGGCCATACGAAGTGTGAAAATTTGGATGCCCAAATTCCTATTGCAACAATTGATTACATTTCTCCTATTTGTTAATTACTGAACCAAATTATATACTGTTTCCTACAGTAACACTGAAAGGAATACACAATAGCCTTCACCATTTAATTAAAATACTGAAACAAGAAACTGAACAAGAAAGAAATACAACACATCTAATTCCTACTGCAGCAACTGATTACATTTCTCCTATTTGCTAATTAGTGAACTAAATTATTTACTGTTTCCTACAGTAAACACTGAAATGAATACACTGTAGCCTTCATCATTTAATTAAAATAATGAAACAAGAAACTAAACAAGAAAGAAATACAACACATCTACACAGTAATTATTGGACAAATGTCCCTGGAAAAACACAATGCGGGAAAACCGATGCAGCAACTCCAAGGGTTTTATTGTTATGCAGTAGTAATTTTTGAATATAATCTTTGGATGCCTTCCCTGCAATCCAGTTATAGAGAATATCATTGATAGAGAGATAAGTGAGGTTACCTCACACTATCACTAGAAATCCTGGCTGATCTAGCCATTGAATGAACTGCCCTTGGCTGCCTCTGCGTCAATCCAGCGTCACACCTTCTCACGACAACATCACCCCTTCAACTGATCGATTTGTTGCCCAGGAACTTCGATTTGCACCTCCTAGTCTCACACCCCGACTTTCGGCTTTTGCAATCGATTCCTTTAGCAAATTTTTGGATTCCCTCTCGGCTTCTACGCTGCCTCTGCGTGGCTCTGTGTTAGCCTCTCTGGCTTTGCATTGCCTCTGCTGGACGTCTCTCTCTCTTCTTTGTTGAGTATCCTCTGACCGGGAAAGATTTCCCTTTGAATACTATCCCTGCCCCTCACTGTAAAAGATCACTATCGAAAATCTCTTCGGCAGTTGCTCTGCTTCAGAAAATCGAACTTCTGATCTCCCCTCTATGTGTTCTCTAAGTGCCCCTCAAGCCTCTTCTTATATCTTTCTGTTGGACAACCAATGACCCAATTTGAATTTTTAATCAATGGCTTAGATCATTTGGCTTGATCCTCGTTTCTTCTAGAAGTTACACCCACAGTTTAGATTAATACCCATTAATTGTTTTAATTTTCTAAGTTTAGACTTAGGGTCCCATTAAAAATAATTAATTTTTTTAATAAAACTGTCTCTAGGTGGAAATCCCAAAACGATTTCTGGGTATTGGAGAATGCATGTGTCTAAGCCTCGCTGCAAATTTTGAGGCTTAGAGCACATCCTATGCTACCAGAAATCAACACAAAGTTGCTAGGGAACTCCTTGGTTGGAATTAAACAGATCTAAATGTTAATTTCATTTGACCCCATTCTCCCAATTGGCTAGGCACTGGTCTAGTCCGAGGTGATCACTAAACAAATATCTTTTACACCTCCATTCCCTCTTTTCTAAGCCCTAACCTTGAAGGCCATCTAGGGCATCACACAAATTTGATTATAGCCATCAAAAATTGATGAAAATTGGTCTAGAGTTGCGCTGGTTAGTCCTATAGAGGTCCTCCAAATTTGAGGCTATTTCGACGGTGGAATCTCGAGATATCCCAAGCCCTAGTTCGGAAACCATTTCCCTAATTTACTTTGGGTTAGTGGCTTCATTAAGGATCATTGCATTAACATTCCAATAGAAATAAAGTTCCTGTGATCCTCTTATCCTTCCTAACTTGGTCAAATTCATCAGTGTGTTGATCAACCCCAAACCCTTGACTTTGTTTGGGCCCACTTGGGCTTCTTTGTGGTCCTGCAACCTCACAACTCCAATTCCACAAGGACTGATTAGAAACCTTGTTTTTCTAGGATTCTTGGGTTTAGGACACCTCATATCAAGAAAATACCTCTCAACCCTAGGTCTAAGTATCCCTCTAGCCTTCCTAGTGAACCCATCACCTTGCTTCCAAAGTAGGTAAGCCAAAATATGATCCTCTTTTGTGAATAGGCTTTAGGAATCACTCACCCTATCATTGGTCTATTCATCCTCGTGATTCCTCTTATATCGGTCTCCTCCCATCAGTGAAAGTCCGTAAAGAGCAGGGGGGTTTAGCTGAGGTGACAATCGGCTATTGCTCCATTGTTGCCACTTGACCTAGTAGTGGCTCTATAGGATACCCTCCTAGGACCCCTACTAGTTTGAGCAATAACATTTTTGGCGTCGTTGCCGAGGACACGAGACGTGTGTCTTGGTTCCCTTACAACATTATTGTATATCATTCTTGGCGTCTCCATTGGAAGAACGAAGCCCTAGTTCTTCATTGAACTTTAAGGTTAATGCTTGTAGGGTGAAGCAAGCATTTCTCTAGGCATCTCTAAATTTACCTTGGCGACTCCTATTGATTTGGGGTAGCATCAGATGTGCTCTAGCCACAAAATTTGGTGGAGAGGTTGGGGCACATGAGATCTCCAATACCCAGAAAGGGTTTGGGCAGGTTCTAAATAGATTAGGAGATATTAAAATAATTAATATTTTAATGGAGTCCCTAATTATAAACTTAGGGAAAATAAAATATTAATGTGTATTAATATGAATCTACGTTAGAGTGGTCCAAAAGACATGGATCAAGCCAGATCTAATCTTAGCCGTTGATTAGGGAATTAATCTCGGCTGTTGAGATGTAAACAGAAAAAGTATAAGAGGAGGCTTGAGGGTCACTTGGAGAGCACACCAGATGATCAGTCATTCTATTCTCTAGAGCGAGGTTTGCTAAGAGAGGTAGAATCAGTGATCAGGAGAGTAGCTGAGGGGCATTAAGTATAGAGAAACAGAGAAGGCAGAGATTGTGCCGAGAGAGCAGCGCAATAGCCAAGGAGGGTGATCCAGAGCTAGCAAGGGCTCACGCAGGGCCACGCAGAGGGAGCCAAGTGTTGTGTAGAGCACCAGAGCGGTTGACGTAGAGGCTCCCAGAGCTGACGCGGAGCCTCCTAGGGCTAATGCAGGCCTAGAAAGGTTGACGTAGGGCTAGCGTGAGACAATGAGGGGCTGACGTAGTGTAGATTGGGCAGAGGTTGGGGTTGCAGGAGCAGTTTTGTGCTGAGGAGCTGCCAGATGGGTTTTCCGGGGTTTCAGCCAGTTGATTTCTCTTTACTGTGAGGTATAGGTGCTAAGGAAATTCTCTGTTGGGTAGGCCAGTTTCGGTACCCAGATTGTACTCTGATATTGCTTAATAAGAAAACCCTTAGATAGTTGCACCTGTTTTCCCACATTGGGTTTTTCTGGGGACATTGGCCCAAAAATAATGGTGTCATGTGGTGTGTTTGTTTTTGTTTCTTTTAGTTGCTGATCTATAATATATTGAGCATGCATTGGTGTTTATTTTCAGTATTTACTTTGTAAATAACTTGTTAAAGAAAAATAACAAGTAGGTAGGAATAAATTAGAGAAAGTGCATGAAGGGTTTCTAAGCTAAGTAGAGTTAGAAACTTCAACATGGTATCGAAGCCTGATTGTAGATCACAAGAGGACTAAAAGACATCAGCCGAGCGGGGCAATAACAACAGAAAATAGTTGTCTCGAGGTGACAGAAGCTGTTTCTAGCAGTGCAGAAGCCAAGGAAGTGTGATGTAGAGCCAGCGAGAGCCACACAGAAGAAGCCGGGAATTGCGTAGAGCCTCAGAGAGGCCAGTGTTGTTGACGTAGAGGGCCAGAGGGCTGACGCAGAGCATCCCAGGGCTGATGCAGATCCATCGGGATGACGCAGAGCCAGCGTGGGGCAAAGAGGGGCTGACGCAGTTCGCAGGGAGGCAATTGCTGGGGTCTAGAGGGCTGCAGGAATATTGCAGAGTGGAGCTGGTGAAGTACTATAGTAAGAACAGTACTTGACAGAGCAGGGCCAGAGGAGTTGCTACTGAGGGTTTTTAGTTGAGGAATCCGGATCAGCAGTGCAGTTGCACAAGATGATCAGAGTAGGGGGCATCTCGACAAGCGGCAGTAGGATTTCCATGAGGGAAATCAGGACTCAGAGGGAGTCCAGAAGAGAACTTCTAAACGGGAAGTAGAGACTCAGAGGAGTCAAATAGAGATCTTCCAGGAGGGAAGTAGAGGAGCATCATGGCACTACACGGGGTAAGAGACCAAGATAGACTTGACGGAGCATCGAACTTCGTAGTCTGGAAGGCCAGAATCTTATCAGTGCTTGACATGAATCGTGTCAAGAACTTCGCCTTGAAGACAATAGCTATCCCAGTCGACCGAAATGATAATGACAAGTACGAAGAGGCGATGGCAAGGGCCAAGTGCATTATCCTTGACGGGGTCAAGGATCATGTGGTACCTCATATAGCCGAGAAGGAAACAACAGTTGAGATGTGGGAGGCTCTCAAGAACCTGTACCAACATACTACTGTGTAGAGAAGAATGTTGCTCGAGAACCAGATGAGGTCATATCAGATGAAGAAGGGTCAATCGGTTGACACATTCCTCGGAGGACTGAATGAGATCCGAGACCAGTTGACTGCTATAGGAGCGACACCAGATCAGGAGCTTATGGTGACGACAACCTTGAATGCTGTCTTAGAAGATTGGGAAGTGTTTGTCCAGAGTATCCTGGGCAGAGGGAATCTCCTACCTTGGCACGAGATGTGGGTAGCGCTTTGCTGGGAAGAGATTAGATGACAATCGAAGACAGGCAACAGCAACAAAGGGATCAAAGTTTAGCAGAAGGAGGAGGATGTGGCCCTAGCATCAGAGGGAAAGCAAGAGAAGCGGAAGAAGAAAGATCTCTCCAAGATCAAGTGCTTCCACTGTGGGGAGATGGGTCATTATGCGACCCAGTGCCCAAGGAAGAAGAGTAAGGGAGAGACTTCCAAGACTAAGGCAGTGCCAACACAGGCAGAGAAGGAAGTTTTGACAGACGATGATTGTGTCATGAGTGCACACGCGCCACTTGAGTGGAAGTGGGGAGACAGCGAGCTATAGCCAGGCGGACTATAGGCGATGAGGGGTAGGATCCTTGAGGTACCTAGCCTCTTGGATTAGACCTTGCTATGGAAGACCCGAGAAGGAGTAGCAGGACTAGCTAAGTGGGTTGAAACAGATGTGGATGGAGCGGTAGTGAGAGCTATAGTGCAGGAGTCCCAACACAACACAGAGCTAGCAGGCTGCAGTAGTGCGAGAGGCACACGAGTGTTGCGCTAGTGCAGGAAGGCACAGAGAGGTGTGCAACGGTGCAAGATGCAAGTAGTTGTTGCAGAAACACAGAGGTTAGAGAGGGAGCACTTGTTAGCGAAAAAGGGACCTTCAGCATTAGTGGGTGTTTCTAGCCCAACATGGAGGTCAGTTGGGAGATCAGTTACTTCTTAGTAACTGAGTTGCAGTGCAACAGTGGGCAGCACGATGCATCATGATGAGAGGAGGTGCAATGTAGATGCAATGTTGGGAGAAAGGACCAACAACAACACAAATGCAGAGGGAGTTGCAGTGTAGATGCAGTGCTGGGAGGAAGGACCAACAACAACATGGATGCAGAGGGAGCTATCGTATAGATGCAGCAGTGGCAGTGGCAGAACCATGGGCAACAGTACAAGAGACAGTAGTGCAGAGGATGGTGGGCAGGAAGGCCTAGTATCAACATAGGTACCGATGCCGGATGATCGAGTAATACTTAGTGATGGGTATTGCTAGAGCACAAACCTTACTAAGAGGGAGTGCTGATTTGGGGTAGCATCGGATATGCTCTAGCCACGAAATTTGGTGGAAAGGTTGGGGCACATGAGATCTCCAATACCCAAAAAGGGTTTGGGCAGATTCTAAATAGATTGGGAGATATTAAAATAATTAATATTTTAATGGAGTCCCTAAGTCTAAACTTAGGGAAAATAAAATATTAATGTGTATTAATATGAATCTGTGTTAGAGTGGTCCAAAAGGCATGGATCAACCTAGATCTTATCTTAGTCGTTGATTAGGGACTTAATCTCGGCCGTTGAGATGTAAACAGGAAAAGTATAAGAGGAGGCTTGAGGGTCACTTGGAAAGCACACCAGATGATCAGTCATTCTATTCTCTAGAGCAGGGTTTGCTAAGAGAGGTAGAATCAGTGATCAGGAGAGCAGCTGAGGGGCATTGAGTATAGAGAAACAGAGAAGGCAGAGATTGTGCCAGGAGAGCAGCACAACAGCCAAAGATGGTGACGCAAAGTCAGCTAGGGCTCACGCAGAAGCAGCCAAGTGCTGCGCAGAGCACTAGAGGGGCAAGAGCTACTGACACAGAGGCTCCCAGAGCTGACGCAGGGCCTCCTGGGGCTAACGCAGGTCTAGAAAGGATGGCGCAAGGCCAAACAGAGGCAGCCAAGTGTTGCGCAGAGCACCAGAGGGGCCAGCGCAACTGACACAGAGGCTCCCAGAGTTGACACAGGGCCTCCTAGGGCCGACGCAGGCCTAGAAAGGCTAACACAGGGCCAACATGAGACAGAGAGGGGATGACATAGTCCAGATTGGGCAGACACTGGGGTTGCAGGAGCAGTTTTGTGCTGAGGAGTTGCCGGAAGGGTTTTCCGAGGTTTCAGCCAGGAGATTTCTCTCAAACTGTGAGCTATAGCTGCTAAGGAAATTCTCTGTTGGGTAGGCCAGTTTCAGCAGCCAGATTATACTCTGATATTGCTTAATAAGAAAACCCTCATATAGCTGCACCGATTTTCCCACATTGGGTTTTTCCGGGGACATTGGTCGAAAAATAATGGTGTCATGTGGTTTGTTTGTTCTTGTTTCTTTTAGTTGTTGATCTGTAATATGTTGAGCATGCACTGGTGTTTATTTTCAGTATTTACTTTGTAAATAACTTGTTAAAGAAAAATAACAAGTAGGTAGGAATAAATCAGAAAAAGTGCATGAAGGGTTTCTAAGCTAAGTAGATTTAGAAACTTCAACAACTCCTACATAATATACATGTATTCCTCAATAGGATGTCTTTCTTTGATGATTTTCCTACTTTGGACATCACTAGCATCCCTGGGCACCCTAATAATGTCACAAGGAAGATGGTACGTGGGGTACTCTTGTTTGATGGTGATCCACTCTCTGCAATTGATCATCTAGAAAGTTTTATTGCACATACTTCAAAGATGAAAGTGGTCCACCAAGATGTCCTTATGCTGTTGTTCATGAGATCCCTCCATGGTCATTATTCGTAGTTGCATAATCACGAACCTTGGAGCATCTTATCCATTGATGAATTCTTTGATGGCTTTCTCCAACATTTTCATATATATGCCCTACACTAAATATTCAAGAGGAAGCCTTCATTAAGCATCATGATCTAGATGATGAGCAGGTAGGAGGGCCCTCCTTGGGTCTACAAAACGAAAAAAATGATGAAGATAATTTTCAAAACACATGTGATAAGGAGGTTGAGTCTATGGAAAGTGAGGTCGAGGTTAACCCTACCATTTCCGAGGATACTATTTTTGACAAGCCACGTTTGGGAGACCTTGGAGAAGGTGATGTTGTAACCCCTTCAAACATTAATATCAGTGACTATTTACATACCGAAGTGTGAAAATTCATAGATCTAACAATCTCAGGAATCCTACTGCAACTAGCTGAATCTACTTCACCTAAACTATAAATTATGTTACAAGCTTATTTTAGATTTCTTCTTGAAACATTGAAGTAAATTACTGAAGCAACCTAGACCAAATTAAATATGATTATGAAACATAGAAACAGAGCAAGGAAATATAAACACATAGGACACCGTTTTTTTTGGATAAATGTCCTCGGAAAAACCCAATGTGAGAAAACAGGTGCCACAACTCTGAGGGTTTATTATTATTAAGCAGCAAATTCTGAATGCATCACTGAATACCTCACAGGGTTATTCAGTTACAGAGAGAAATACTGACAGAAGCTTTGTGAGTTTACTTCACACAATCACTGAGAAAAAAAATCACGATTGTTTCAGCTGCTGGGTGACGTGCCCCTCGCAGGCCCTGCACTATCTCTACGCTGCCTCTGCGCTATCCCAACGTCAACCCTTTCAGGCACTACGTCACCCAACTGGGGAATTGATCGGTAGCCCAGAGTCATTGCCCTCAGCCTCTCGGTCTCACACCATGGCTTCTGGTTGTTGAAACTAACTCTTTGCTCTGATTTTCGAATTTCTCTCTCTCCCTCTGCGCTGCTTCTGCGTGGCCCTTCTGGCCCTATATTAGTCTCTATGTCAAGCTATTGGATCACGCTCTGCCTCTCTCTGCTGATGATTCTTTGGTTGAGAATCTCTCTCTCTTTGGAAGCTGCTATCCCTACCCCTCAACTGCAAAAGATCTCCTCAATCGATTTTCTTCTTGAGAACAACACACTTCAGAAAAATCGATTTCCTTGATCTCTCAGTGTGTTTTCGAAATGACCCACAAGCCCCTTCTTATATCTTCCTGTTGGACAACCAATGACCTAGATTAAATCATAATCAAAAGCTCATATCATTTTGGCTTGATCCGTGGCTTTTTATAGAAGTTTCACCCCTGATTAGATTAATACCCATTAATATTTTAATTTTAAGTTTAGACTTAGGAACCCCATTAAAAATATTAATTATTTTAATAAAATCACTTCTGGGTGGAATTTCCCAAAATGCTTTCTGGGTTTTGGAATACATGTGCCCAAGCCTCCTTGCAAAATGTGACGCTTAGAGCACATCCGATGCTACCTCAAAGCAACATGACGAAGGGAAATGGGAAATTCATGGGAATCGTTTTGACAAAGACCCTATTTATGACATCTATGATGATGATATCGATAGGACCCTTGTCATTCCTCACATCCCTGGGGTTGTAGTTGAATAGCATGTGGACCCTTTCCTCAACCCTCCTTGTACTAATGAATCCTTTCTCTCACTTGCGTATCATTATCATAAGCAACCTGCTTGTTGTGTCTCCCCATGTCATCAGTCTCCCTTTCCTTCCAATCATGACCCTATGGCAGTCGTAAAGCATGATATAAATGATAATGACCATGATGGGGATGATACGCCTGAGGTTGCCATCCATTGGAGGTTTAGGAGCATGATTGTTGATATCTCTATATTTTGGTTGGAAGAAAGGATCCTGTGGAATAGACTACATCCCTTGTTCCCTCTCGCTTTATGATTCTCCATGCGTGGTCATTTCATTTTCCTGCCTCCTGCCCTTGTGACCTCCCATGTTGTCATTCCTACCTTTGCCTTTGGATCTATCACATGAGTAAGCATAAGGGCAGTTGTTTTCATACTAATTAGATGATATGTTGGTTGCATTGGGTCTATGATTACACTTAGTACTTGGGTGATGTAATATGCATATTATAGTAGGATGCATTGCATATTGATTTTTCGCATTAGAACTAACATCATATGATATTATCATGCTATATTAAAATTGCATTTAGAGTTAAATTGTTATTTCTTATTGATTTTTTTTACTACCTAATACAAGCATGGGCGATCATAAGAGGCCACAAAAACATACTGCCCCGTGTGCTCAATTTGTGATATGTGCAAGTGACAGGTCTACGGTTCCAAGAGATTGTTGGTGTTCTCATGACCTCCAGTTTGAGTACGTCTGTGTACTCTTCTGAACGATCATGTCCTAATTGGAGCTAGATGTTACCCACCACTTTGTGGGTGACACCCATAGGAGAAAATTTTCTCCTAGATGGTCCTCAACCGACAACCAACAACTCCTTTCAACCACCAAACAACTCGATGTGCCACTATCCCTGCCATCTGAGCCAGCCATGTGGTCCTTCGCCCATCAGTTATGATCGTATTTTTGAAGGTGGGCCTCCCGACCTCGAAGGTATGGCTTTTCATTGGTGTAGTTGAGTAATTTTGTTTACTTGTCATGTACACTTTTGGGCATGGATTTATGTCATCATTCCAACCCTTGCAGATGTTGAGAAATCTTAGGGCTTGATATATTAATGATTTCTCTATCTTGATAACTGCTTGTGAAGTAATCTCATTCTTTAGACAATTTAAAGATGATCTTTTATATGTTGGTGATTATTAACTTCATCAACAAGCTACCATGCATGATAAACAAGAGAACAATAACGCAAGATATAGGCAGTAGCTAGGGCAAAACCTCCAAACCTAAGAGGAAAACCCACAATAATTCTTCTTATAGTTTCTTCTTCTTGATAAAATTTTCAAGACCAATACAATACCCTTTTGACCAATCTGACTCCAAGATCAAGGCTAGATCATTTTGCTACTGCAATTCTTTGACCTATTGTCCCATGGATTAGATTTGCTACCATGAATGGATGATCTGGATTCCTTCTATGTTCCTCTTCTTCCTCCAAGCTTCCCTTTCTGAAGATGGTCCACTAGCCTAGTGGATCTCGTCAGCGCTTGCCTTGAAACAACGTGATCTGCTTCCTTGAATGGATTGCTCAGAAACCCTAGCCGCAGTCTTGAAGATTGCACTTTTCTTCCCATGTGTGAGTGAGCTCTTTGCTCTTATATTCTTCTTCTTGCCTCGCTATGCTTGGAGTTCTCTTCTAGCCCAATGATTGAGCCTTTTAGGCCTAGAACCAACCCTTAACATTAAGATACTCTTGAACTGTGAGTCCGCCCTAATGCTGTTTTGTTTCTTTGCACATGTGAAGGGTTTAGGGCTCTTCTAGCCCTCCTAAACCCTTGCTTCAATAGTGACTCTTCTTCGCATGAATCTGCCTTTAAGATGGACCCAAGACCGAGTATTTTCCTTGATGATGAGGGTAGATGGAGTGATACCCTAATCTCGTACGTGTGATAGACCTTCCTGCGGTTATGGACAGACTTCTTTGCGACTCCCTTCTTCTCCTTTACCTCGCACTCAAGAACAGTCTCCTTCGCATAAATTGTAGACCAAATGATCTTGTATGAGTGTCTCCGAATAGATGAGGAGAGGCCTTTATTTATATTGCTCAAGGGTTGTCTATGAAGCCGACATAACTTGCCTTTTAGCTGACTTGAAGCCGACATGAACATTCATTTATAAATATATATTTATGCTGAAAAATACATTGCTTCCTTTTTGAATTCATTTGGAGGAGTCAATTGTTAGCCTTTTGTTCTTGAACTTGAAGGAGTCTTGTCACATGATTCTTCTCTTGATCTTGGAGTCATACATTGTACATTTTCAATTGTAAACATTTACATCAATGACACAAACCTATCACCTAGCCTAGAGCTCATAATGAGAGCTACTAAAACAAATACATTTTTGAGCATGAAACCCATGACTCAAGTTCACAAAATATTTTGTTAGATACAATTTACATCATTTACATTGGAATGCGTCATTATGAAGACTGAACCTAGTTACACTTTCTTCAACACTCCCTCTTAACTAGGGAGGTATTCATACATACATGGTCCTTGGACAATTTTTCAAGTTCACAGAAGAATTCTCATAAGAAGATCGGATTTGCAATCCATCTATTATAGCATCATTCCAACTGATATTGTTTCCATATAGCAAGGCCTTGACTAATAGCACTATCTCTCAATTAGATCAGAGCACAATATTGGCGAGACCAATGGCTAATAGGCACACATCATCATTGTCTCTCTTAGGGTTATACCCACCCGGGTGTTCTCTGAGTATGCCCTACTAGGATTATTCTCATCTTCGGTTCCTAGCCCTCAAGAATATCGGTCCTCTTGCCCACTCTTATCTTGGATGCCCTACCACATCCTCAAAGAGTGTCAGATGCCAGGTGATTGTACAATCCTCCAATCTTTCTTCCAAACTGAAGACAATAATGTTGTGTCTAACTCTCTCTCTTAACCAGGGATGAGTTCCAAGTTTCTCTTTGCTCAGAAACTTACTCATGTTCCTTTACTCATAGGAATCTTCCAAAGCTCCCTCTTAAACAGGGATTCTATCATCAATGCTTTATAGGGTCTTCTAGTTGATTGACGATCCAATACCTTGATGTCATCAATTTCTTCATATGTAGGGTTCAACCATCCATCACTTTCCTTCATCATGTCATTCCTTCTTTCTTGGAAAGCATCCTCCTTGAATCTGATCTAGGGCTTCCTTCATAGGGCCATCCAGCTCCACCTTTCTTTCAGCGGTGATTGCTCTATATCTCGAGGTACATAGTTGTGACATTCTTCACAACTCTTCTTACCAAGGCCCTGCATACATACCCAGACTTATCCAAAAAGTCAGAAACCAAAAATAAATCACATATTACCTTTTTGGTGATGGCCATTTTCTAGTGACATCTCCTTGTAGATATCAGCACCCTGCATACATGTTGACACATCTCTGTAGATATCTGTAGTCAAGGGTCTTCAACTTTTCAGACTTATATCCAAGTCTCCATATCTTCCTGGGAGATTTCCTCGTCAAATCTTCTCTGGATGTTGATTGCTTCCATCATGGTTGTATATTTCATGATCTTTATCATCCTTACACCTTTCATTCCCAGGGGTTTTCAATTAGAGTTCCTTAATTGTAGTCAACTACCTCATACTCCATATGAGGACATATTATGTTGATTTCATCTTTAAACCTTTTAGAGGAGGAGATCCTTTTTCTCTTGATCATGCTTGATCCATGCTACCTGCAACCATGTGACATGATATTATAATATTAAACAAAATGTACATACATCATTTGTCTTGAACCATATCATGATTCTTGTTGCGGACTTCTTGAGGGATCTTTGACCTGCAATGTAGTTGATAAGTGCCATTGACCTGGATTCTTTACATAGGATAATTGCCTGTAGAATTCTTCAAATATTTAGAGAACCAAGATGTTCTCATCTTAGAATTCCCTACACATAACAATTTCATTTCTACCTAGAATCCTTACATAAAGAAATACAATATACATTAATCATAACCATTAACAATATTTCCAGAGGATTCAACATATCCACATTCATCAATTGTTCATCCATGGATGTTACCGAATCCATAATTGTTCACTCTTTAAAAGAGTTACTTAAACAACACATAAGAATGTTCATGAATCACAACATGCTATGCTAACTAAGACCTATGAAAGAAAATAGGGGGTAATCCTTTTAATCATAGTAAAGATCCTCATGTTCCTCCTTCTTCAACTTCTTTTCATTGTCTTTTGTTTCTTGAGCGACATTAGTTGCTTCATGTTTCCTCTTGCCATTCTTCTTTTGCTTGGGACAATCTCTTCTTTAGTGTCCATATTTGTGACATTCAAAGCATTGAATCTTTGACATGTCTTTATTGGGATGTTGTTGGTGACTAGATCTCTCAAACTTTCCGAACTTCCCTATTCTTTTAAACTTGGCAGCAAATGCTTGCTCTTTGGATCCAACTGCAATATCTTCCTTGGCCTTTAATCGAGCTTCTTCTACTTTGCATATTGCCCATAGATCATTGAGTGAGGATGCCTCCTTCTTGGCCCATATGCTTGCTGCAAAGTTTCCCCACTCCTTAGGTAATGCATTCAACACTATCGTAGTCATCTCTTGATCAGACATGATTTCTCCTCGTTCCTGCAACTGATCTCTTATTTCAGAGACCCTCATGAAATATGAAGTTATACCTTCTTCTTTGCTGATCATCATTTTGTATTCCTCAGAGAGATCCCTTCTCCTGCGGTGCTGACGGAGAATAAATCTATTAGTTTGTCATAGATCTCTCTGGCTATTTCAAGCTTAGCTACATAAGGAATCAGAGAGTCCTTGATAGATTCTATGAGAATCGTTTGAGCTCCCACTTCGTTCTTGTTATGCTTAGCTAGTTCTTGACTATCAGAAGGAGCATCAATTTTCTTTTATACATAATCAATAACTTCTTGTTCTTTCAAAGTGAGATCAGTCCTCTTCTTCCAAGAAAGGAAGTTGGAAACTCCAACTAACTTATTGCTTTCCTTGGAAGAAGACATCCTTTTCAATATTAGATTTGCTCAAATCAATAAGATACTTACTTGATGTAATGATCCTTGAAGCTTGACTTTAGATGGCTACCTTGAAGGAGCTTGAGGAAGTTTGACTACCCTCGAATGCTAGGGAACCTGAGATTTGCTTGCCTTATCCTTAAGGATCTGCTTTTCAACTGAAGTAAGAGGATTCTTGATAACTTCCTCTTATATATCCCTCAATTTGATAGATCTTGGAGCTTCAGAATGTGGATCTGAATTCTGAATCTTGCCTTGCCTTCAACTTCAGCGGCCTTGCCTCTTTCTTAATGTTCTTTATCAGCGCTTCCTTGATCTGCTGCTATCGCTCTGATTCCATGTTGAGAAATCTTAGGCCTTGATATATTATTGATTTCTCTGTCTTGATAATTGCTTGTGAAGTAATTTCATTCTTTAGACAATTTAAAGAAGATCTTTTATATGCTAGTGATTATTAACTTCATTAACTAGCTACCATGCATAATAAGCAAGATAACAATAGTGCAAGATATAGGCAACAACTAGGGCAAAACCTCTCCAAACCTGGGAGGAAAACCCACGATAATTCTTCTTATAGTTTCTTCTTCTTGATAAAATTTCCAAGACCAATACAAGGCCCTTCTGATCAATGTGACTCCAAGATCAAGGCTAGATCATTCTGCTACTGCAATTCTTTGACCTGTTGTCCCATGGATCAGATCTGCTACCATGAATGGATGATCTGCCTTCCTTCAATGTTCCTCTTCTTCCTCCAAGCTTCCCTTGCTCAAGATGGTCCACTAGCCTAGTGGATCTCCTCAACGCTTGCATTGAAACAATGTGATCTGCTTCCTTGAATAGACCGCTCAAAAACCCTAACTACAGTCTTGAATATTACACTTTTCTTCCCACGTGTGAGTGAGCTCTTTGCTCTTATATTCTTCTTCTTGCCTCGCTACGCTTGGAGTTCTCTTCTAGCCCAATGACCGAGCCTTTTAGGTCTAGAACCAACCCTTAACGTTAAGATACTCTTGAAATTTGAGGTAGCCCTAATGCTGCTCCGTTCCTTCACACGTGTGAAGGGTTTAGGGCTCTTCTAGCCCTACTAAACCCTTGCTTCAGCAGTCACTCTTCTTCGCATGAATCTGCCTTTAAGATGGACCCAAGACTGAGTATTTTCTTTGATGATGAGGGTAGATGGAGTTATGCCCTAATCTCGTACGTGTGATAGACCTTCCTACGGTTATGGACAGACTTCTCTGCGGCTCCCTTCTTCTCCTTTACCTCGCACTCAAGAACAGTCTCCTTTGCATAAATTGTAAACCAAATGATCTTGTATGAGTGTCTTTGAATAGATGAGGAGAGGCCTTTATTTATATTGCTTGAGGGCTGTCTATGAAGCCGACGTAACTTACCTTTTAGCCGACTTGAAGCCGACATGAACTTTCATTTATAAATATATATTTATGCTGAAAAATACATTGCTTCCTTTTTGAATTCGTTTGGAGGAGTCAATTGTTAGCCTTTTGTTCTTGATCTTGAAGGAGTCTTTTCACATGATTCTGCCCTTGATCTTGGAGTCATACATTGTACATTTTCAAGTGTAAACATTTACATCAATGACACAAACCTATCACCTAGCCTAGAGCTCATAATGAGAGCTACTAAAACAAATACATTTTTGAGCATGAAACCAATGACTCAAATTCACAAAATATATTGCTAGATACAATTTACATCATTTACAATGGAATATGTCATTATGAAGACTGAACCTAGTTACACTTTCTTCAACAATAGATGGTATACAGGCATTATCGATCCACTTGGAGACCCATGAGGCTGTTGTTGTACCCCCATACTCATTTGGGGCATCACATTGGATTTGCTTAGATATCAAGGGGCCATCCGCTTGATCATTATGTTTGGAGCATTTTCTCGCACATTGACACACTTTGGACTCCACTAGGCCTTCTCAATGGCCCTACAACTTATTATGATTAGTATTTTACCCTCGTGAGAGGCTTTATCATTATATTATTGAGCTATCTTGGTAGGCTTGTCACCAAGTCATGTCCTTGGTGTACATTATTTTATTATTTGGGGCATTATTAGGCTAATTATGCTATTCAAACCCCCTTGATGATTTTATAAATAGATGAGAGGCTCATTCATTCCTCTCATCATCACTTGGATTTGGATAATTTGTTTCTTTTGGAAATTTCATTGGGCCTTTTGATCGATGAATTGGAGATCTAATGCATTTCGATGTTTGGAAGAGCTTATTGTCTTGTCTTGGAGCTTCGATTGCTTTGCATTTTGATGATTGGAATAATTTACTATACTTGTGAGTACCTTTTGCATGCTTATTTGTAATTTTGTCTCATAAATTACCTATGGAATATTTTCGTTCATGAAGCTCGTGTAGCTGCTCTTTATGTGAAGTTGTTGGGCTTGTCTTTGTGGGGATTTTTTCATATGATCATTTGAAGTGTGGTGAATTACTTTCCTAGAGGTACATGAATGTTCGTGAATTGCCTTGATAAGTCATAATTTGCAATACAAAGAAGTATAAATTTCTCTTTGTAGCCTAGTTGCTGCTTAGGCCATACGAAGTTGCTGGGGAACTCCTTGGTTGGAATTAAGCATTTCTAAATGTTGATTTCATTTGACTCCATTCTCCTTTGACTCCATTCTCCCAATTGGCTAGGCATTGGTCTTGTTTGAGGTGATCACCAAATGAATATCTTGTACACCTCCTTTCCCTGTTTTGTAAGCCCCAATATAGAAGGTCATCTATGGCATCACACGAATTTGATTATAGTGATAAAAAGTTGATGAAAATTGGTCTAGAGCAGCGTTGGTGAGTCCTCTAGAGGTATTCCAAATTTGAGGCTATTCCAATGGTGGAATCTCGAGATATCCCAAGTCCTAGCTCGAAAACCATTTTCATAGTTTTTTTTGGGTTAGTGGCTTCATTAAGCATCATTGCATTCACATTTCAAGAGAAATCAAATTCCTTTGATCCTCTTCTCCTCCCTATCTTGGTCAAGTGCATTAGTGTGTTGATCAACCCCAAACCCTTGACCTTGTTTGGGCACGCTAGAGCTTCTTTTGGTCCTGCAACCTTGCAATTCCAATTCTAGAAGGACTGCTTATAAACCTTATTTTTCTAGGATTCTTGGGTTTAGGGCACCTCATATCAAGAAAATACCCCTCAGCGCTAGGTCTAAGTATCCCCTTAGCCCTTCCTAAAGAGCCCATCACCTTGCTTCCAAAGCAAGTAAGCCAAAATCTGAGCCTCTCTTGTGGATAGGGTTCAGGAATCACTTCTAATCCCATCATTGATCTATTCATCCTTGTGATTCCTCTTATACTGGGTCTCGTCCCATTGGTGAAAGTCCATAAAGAGCAGGGAGCTTTAGCTGAGTTGACAATGGGCTATTGCTCCATTGTTGACACTTGATCTAGTATTGGCTCTATAGGATCCCCTGCTAGGACCCCTGCTAGTTTGAGTGGTACCAGGACACTCGTGATATTTTCTTATTTATGGTGGATGTAGCCTATCTCATAGCATACAACACTTCTATTAAATACTCACCTAAACGTATGAATGTTATTTTACTTCTCTGGCATTTGTGATATGGGTTAACAAATCTACATAAAAATCTGAATGGGCCTTGATTGGATAATATTTTGGTAACACCTTGGCATATTGGTGGTACATTGAATTATTCATTTCTCCATTTTCATCTCTTGGAATGCTCTAAAATACACCATTTGTTAGGTGATATTCCATCTAATGTTGCAAAAGTTCTAATAAAATTAGTGACTTGCAAGATTTTCGAAGGACCAATTTTATCAGTTGATTTTATTGACGATTTTTTGATTTGCAAAACTCCTCATTTTATTGTAATGGTCGCAATTTTTTTCTCGTGTCGATGGAAAAATATTGTGGGTTGTTGTAGGGGTGAGTTAAATTAGCTTTTGAAGTTGATTTTTGCGTCATTTTGCATGCTAACATGTGAAAATTTCAGCGCTATGAAATTATTTCGTATCTCAGAAATTTTTGCTACGAAATTTCGTTGCAGCGACTAGAAATTATTCTTCTCACTATAATTTAATTAATAGTTTGTTTGCCCATACAAACAACGAATAATTCACTACTGCAAACTTCAGAAATTAAACTACGGAAAAAATAGCGGTGGAAACTGAGAAAATCTAGTGCACACATAAAAATATGACAGTTATTTTTGGACAAATGTCCCTAGAAAAACCCTTGGGAAACTAGTGCAGCAGATGAGGGTTTTATTATTATGCAACATTGAGAAATTCCGAGTACAATAATTTGGATGTTGAAATTTGGCTATCCTGTAGAGAAAATACTGGAAAAAATATCTAGAGGGAAATTACCCTCACTTCAGGCGATTCTGTCACTGGACTGCCTCTTTAACGCAAGTCATCCAACTAGGTATGCACAAGCCTTGCGTCAACCTGAAGCTACCCGCTGCAACTACTACCCGAATCGTTTGTTAATTAAGCCATCTTGCTTGCTACTGGCTGGGAAAATTCTTCTCCGGTACTCTGTGACTCCTTCCAGACCTCTGGAACTGAAGGCGTCTTCCATTCTCAACAAATCAAATTGCCTTTTGAGGCTTTTGCGCTAGCACCGCGCAACCTCCTAGAGAAATTTTGACCTCTTTGCAAATGCATTCACTAGATCTGGAAAACTTTCTCTTGTCTAACTATCCATGCTCCTCACCATCTCTGCTTCCCTACTGAAGCTCGAATTCTTCTAGCGCTGCTGGCTCTCTGAAAATCAAATCCTCTAAGGAAATCGAACTCTCTGTGGTTCTCACCAGTGTATTCTCCAAGTGCCCATCGACATCTTCTTATAATCCTATGCGTTGAAGAATCTAGGGCATAATAGTGTAGTGTGATTCTTATTTACTTGATAATAATTTGTTGAGTTTTTTTATTTTTCTTGTTAGCTGATGCTTCTTCTTCTTCTTATTAGTGCATATATGTGTACTTCATCAAACTGCTATCAAAACATAAAAACAAGAACACAAAGTTTGGCTCTCTGCCAAGGACAAAACCTCTCCACTCTTGAGAGGAAAATCCTTTGTAAGTTTTCTCTTATTGAAGCTTCCTATTTGAACAACTGCCAAACCCTAGACCCTTGATTAGGATGTCCTCCAAGCATAAGTCAAATTCTGCCAAACCCTAGACCCTTGACTAAGATATCCTCCAAGCATAAGTCAAATTCTGCCAAACTTGAGACCCTTGACTAGGATATCCTCCAAGCATAAGTCAAATCCTTCCTCTTTCTGCACTACAATTTTCGGCACATGGACCTCTGTTTTCCTGACACTTTGCTCCTCAACATTTCATCCTTCTTTTGCTGCTTGTCTAAGTTAGGAAAACCTAAAACATTAGGGCTTCTTTACTTCGTTATAGAGAGAGTCTTCTTCGCTTTCCTTTGGATACCTTGTAGACCTAGATACACATCGAATGTTATTGCCTTCTTCTGTTGTCAAATCTGGAAAGGTTTTACTTGCTGCATGTGTGGACAAAAAACCCTAAAACAGTCTCCTTTTCCTTGTTGTCCTTTCCTTCTTCTTCGCCTGTGAGGGCTTCTCCTTTGCTTGTGGAGGGAGGCCTTGTAGACCTTGTTAGCACCCTTGGCCGCAGGCAGACATTCCTTAACTTCACACGTGTGGCTGTAGCTGTTTGTAATGTCCCAAATCAGAAAATTTTGGAACAAGTACTTCATATAAAACTATTATGCATTTACCAAAAGATTGCCATGTAAAACCTAAACCATAAATCTATAAATTGCATAAAATCTCATTAAAAATCACAACACGAGGAACAATGAGAAATGCAGTGACCAAAATCCAACTTTATTATATATAGGTAGATGCCAATACAATAGCTGGGAATGATCCTCCGGCCTCCAAACTGAGACAGAAAAACAATCACTACACCTGTGAATTTTAAATGAATCCACCAAAGGGAGATGGGTGCTCGCCCAATCTCTCTATATCACCTAAGGGTTTTTGTCTTTGGGCTACCAATGGAGTAGAGAACCGGGTCCTCAACCTCTCGTACAAGAAACAATATCAAAACCAACATGTCCTCCAATGGTCTCCTCTTTTATAGATTTGATGGACTCCTCTAAAACCTTCTATTTTATTATTATTTTAATCATGGAGCACTTTTCCCTCCTTTTTTTTTCAATTAAAATATTATTTTAATGTGGGAAAAGGGTAAATTGGCCACCATGTCTCCTCAGGCCACTGAAACTCTTATCTAACCATCCCATCCTGTAGATCTTCCCGTTCCGGTTCCAACGAGCTATTAGACTGAGGTGTTCCACCAATTAATCTCCTTGGACTGCCACCTCGAGCATAATTAATTAAGTTATGCCCAATAATAATGCTGATTTCTAAACTGAAATTATACTGCAGCGATTGATTTATTTCACCTACTCATTATTCACAATAAGTATTTACGAAATCCCTTAAGCAAATATTAAAATAAATTCTATTGCAATTATCACACAATTACCTAGAGAAAAAATACATTCACAAGAACCAATTACATCAACATAGTTGTTTTTGGACAATTGTCCCCGGAAAAACCCAATGCGGGAAAACCAATGCAGCAGATGAGGGCTTTATTAATCTTCAGTAGCAATTGCTTTTACAAGGAATGATTTTATAGAGAAATTGAAAGAAAACACATGAGACTTTCCCTTTGAGACTTTCTGACACTTTGAAGACTCTGCTCCCACTCCTGCGTCACCTCTGCGTCACTCTGCGTGGCTCAATGTGGCTCTGCATCCCTCTGCATCAGCCTACATGAGGGTTGCGTCTCTCCTTTGGACTACATTTCTCTCTGCGTTGTCTCCCACTGTCCCAGTGTCACCTCCTCCTCAGGCACTGCCTGTCGCTGATGCCCTCCTCTTCCTCCACCCTGCAACTCTCCCTCTGAAATCGATCTCCTTTACTTGAGAATTGATTTTCCTAGAGATACTAAGTATCTGCCGATGTGTCTCCAAATGATCCTCAAGTCTTCTCTTATACTTTTTCTGTTCATGAATCAACAATCGAGATTAAGTCTCTAATCAATGACTAAGATTAAAATAGACTTGATCCTCGTCTCTTAGAAGCTTCTCAGCCTTATCTTTATTAATACCCATTAATATTTTTATTTTCCTAAGTTTAGACTTAGGAACCCATTAAAAATATTAATTATTTTAATAACTCATCCAGGTGGAATTTCTCAAAACAATTTCTAGGTCTTGGAGATATCAAGTGCCTTAGCCTCTCCTCCAAATTTCAAGGCTAGAGTACATCCGATGCTACCAAAAATCAACATTAAAGGGGCGAGAGGGGAATGTTGGACACCTAATTCTCTAAGGGTTATGGGATGGAAGATAAATAGTCAAAAGGAGTCCATGAGACCTTGGAATATGTAATCCAATGGTCACTCTTAGGTATTATAAATGTGTATCATTTGTTAATAGAAAAGGTATTCACCAATGTTGCACGAAGCGGAAGTGTTTTTTGGAAGCGGGGACGCCGAAGCGTCATTTTCCAAAAATCTAGGAAGTGAAACGTCCACGGAAACGTCTGCTATATATATATATATATTTATATTTTTTTGCATTTATACTCAAAACAAACATCCCAAATACCAAATTAATTGTAGAAGACATGAAAACATGCTTATTTTTGCATAAATCAAGATAGATATAACATCCATTGTACATTAATGATTAATTATTCGAGCATCAACCATCTAGAATCTAGATTCTTCTCCTCTTGTCTAGGACTCTAGCCTTTGCCTCTACCTCGATTGTCTAGGGATATTAGTCAACATTGCCCAATTTTGATCAAACTACCTAATTCAAGACTTAAAATATGGTAGAAAAAGCTTAACATGCTTGATCGATGATTTTGACTTGATTGAAAGGTAATTTTTTGCTAAGGGCGTGCCACGTGACAAAGGAGTTCAACAATTAACACCACCAACACTAGGGTACATATAGGGCTTGGTGCTCTTGATTAAATGCTAATCGCATACCTTCATACTTGATATAATCTAATGAAATGCCACAATCCCATTGATCCTGAATTCCTAAAAACTGTTAAGTCTGCTGAATTTTGAATAGGATATGAAATTCTATTTTCTCCATATGAAGTTCAATGAGGCTGGAACCACTCTCAAACATCCTGAGTCATTTCATGGTAATGTTAAAAATTTAAGTAAAAGGATGAAAATGAAAAATAAAGGAGAATGTCACTTTTACTTTAAGAATTTAACATTACCATGAGGGAGCATCTGCTATATTTATATTTTTTTTTACCTTCATTCGTCACCCTAACCCGAGGTGGACCCACCCCCAACAAGCAAACTCACCTAAAATTAAAAAAAAATTGAAAAAAAAAACGATTTTCTAAACGGTTTTCCGGAAGCTTTTCTGGAAGCGTACGGGAAGCGTACACTTCCTCCTCCGAAGCGCCACACTTCCGATGCCTGAAGCGCCGTACGAAGCCCGCTTCAGCGCTTCCGTACCACGCTTCCGAATTTCCAGGAAGTGGCAAAAAATTCGGAAGCGGCGCTTCCGAATTTCGGAAGCACGCTTCCGGCCAAGCTTCCTAGGCGCTTCCGTACGAGACGCGCTTTGGGGCTTGGAACTATGGGGGGGGTGGGCGCTTCGTGCAACATTGGTATTCACGCTTTACCTTATGTGGCTGTCCACATTCCATGTGCATCTGACAGGTAATTTAATTGGTGTTAAATTACTTACATGAATTATCAACCAAGGCTAGTAAACTGATAAAATGTGTGTGCACTGTTTGTGCTAGGAGTTCTTATTACTTAAATAATTCCTAAGTTAATTTGAGATATTGTTAAAATTGGAAACTAGGGACAAACTCCATGTGGGTCTACTTATTTATGGCAGCTGATATTTTTCTTGGATTCCTCTCATCGAGAGGTGTAAGATTGATCTAAAGATCATCCGATTCCAACATGTATTCATGGAGATATGAATTTATTTGTGTGATGTGACAATTCGTCAAGGTCGGCCAGCAACCAAATTACCCCATCATATCCTCAACATGGCATTATAAATAGAGGAGGCATTCAAGTCATTTTCACACTCATTTCTCCTCAGATCTCACTCCACTAGTTTTAGGTTTTGGTGGCTAGAGAGATCAAGAGGGAGAAGCCCTAGACGCAGGAGGAAAGGAGACTAAGGGAGCAGCTCTAGCTGCAGTTCAGATAAGATCTATATGCTGCCATGGAAAGACCTCTACGCTGCCCTAATGAAGATCTAAACGCAGTCCTAAAGGAGGAGTCTTAGAGGGAGTGCCCTAGTCTTATACGCTTCCCTAAATTACAGTCAAAAGAGAAGGCTCTACGCAGTCAAGGAGGAAGCTCTATCTGCAGTTCTAAAGTGACCTAGCCGCAGGTCAAGAGGTGCCCTAATCCGTAGTTAAGGGTGGCCCTAATTCACTGTTAAAGAGGCCCTTATATGTTGTCCCAAGGTGCCCTAATCCGCTGTCTGGTGAGCCCTTATTCATAGCTAAACAGTGATTTTATTCCGCAACAACTAGGCCCTAATACGCAGCTAGAAGGAGGTTCTATACACAGCTAATAAAGGCCCTAAATGAAGGGACTAATCGGTAGCTACAGAAGGCCTAAATCTGCAAATTTATCCGCTGCCCTAACTGCTGTTTAACTAGCCCCAGCCACAGCAAGTGGTCTCAAGCACCTGTTAAGTAGTGCCCTAAGCCGCTGTAGGAGAAGCCCTTAATCCACAGTCAAGAGACCTTAGACGCAGTTAAAAGGGAGGCCTTAAACTTCAGTAAAGGAGAACCCTTAGACGCAGTCAAGGAGAGACACTTAACCACAACAAGAAGGGGTCTTATCAGTGCATGAAGAAGCCGGGAAGGACATCACGTTTGCTGTGATGAAAGAAGTTGTTTATCATATGCTTTGGCCAGGTAATGAAGCTGCTGTCATATGTTGAAAAGCTGAATAGCATATGCAGATCAAATAAGTACTGACAGCTAGCCAAGTTTGATGATGCTTGTGAGCTGTTCGCTGGAGGTCCATATGCCTATCTTGCTGCTGAGCTAGTCCAGAGGCCATAGCTAGCAGCAAAGGTTGTTCAAAGGTTGTCTAAGGGTTGCATTTAGATATCGAGTCAGTCTTGGATCACATGGCAATGATGGAGTCTCCCCTCAGCCTCTGAAGAACTGTATAGTTGATGCCGTAAGTCCTGAAGCAGTGACAGCTAGTGCAGCAAGCAGTCAATAGTGTTTTTGCGAGCTGTATTGGGTCAAGGGTTGACCATGTTCGGCTTAGTTTGATGAGCATCCTATTGGTGCCATATGAATGATCTTCAGAAGAAGATTTTCTCTACTTTGACCAGCATTGATTTCTCTGGTCAAGGGTTTTTCTACTGCTGTCATAAATATCAGTTTTGTATATTTGTACTATGTCTATCTCTATGCTGAACTATTGAAGATCATAAAAATATTTGATCAAGGGTTTCCCCACATTGGGGCTTGTACCTGGCAGGTGCCACATCTTGTGTCCTCTTGTCTTGGGTTGTTTTCTGCGATGTATGTTTATGTTTTAACTTTTATCTGCATTTTACTATCATGCTTATGTGATTGCTAATCTGTAATTGACATTGAGCTAATATGGAAAATTGAAGTAAATTTGCTCTAAGCATAGAACATACCAAAAATTAATAGAGATCAAAATGCACATGTTTCTCTACAACTATGTAAGTAAATAAATCACTCATAAAAATGGAACCAATTCTATTTCTCTTGCTTAAAGGAAAGATCACACTCTTCTTGAAATAAACTTCTCACTTGCTTCACACTTGTTAAAAATAAAAGCGCGCGCACACACACACACACACTTCGCTTGAAATCTCTCACACACTTACTTTAAAATGAAATCACACTTGCTTGAAAATGAAATTTAACAATGTAAATAGATCTACTCTTGACAAAAAGAAAGATTAATTTTACAAATGAAAATCCGATGTATACAAATGCAATGTAAAACTATGCTACTGATCTATGTCAACTTATACTTTTCTCCACGTGCACAGGAAATCTTGCTTCACTCAACAACAGAATGATTAAATAAACCTGTTGCAACACAGTCTTGAACTTACATTCAAAAATCAAAACTTGAACGATTAAATGAGCTAACAAAATCCTACAGGAAACACAAAATAAAATACTAATTGCAAATGAAAGAAAACCTTACTCTCTCGAGGGGGCCCTCCTGCGAGAAGTAGTTGTCAACACAATGCCTTCACGAGATGATTAACCACACATTAAGTCGCACAATAGAGGAATAAAATAGTGTCTTTAATTGCAAAAACAGAGTTTAAGAACATTATCCAAATTTGTGTCTATCATGCCGAGAGGCAAATTTATAAAACTCCTATGCATAATTGTTTCAGAGTATTATGTCCTTATGCTAATCGACGATGACTGAAATTAACATTAAAAGATAAAATAGTGTGATTTCCTCATGATTTGCTATCAGCGAAGCAAATCATGAGGCTGAAATCTGCATTTGCTAATTCCTCACTCGCTTGATTTGCCTTCCTTGGTGGTTGACTTTTGCTTTGATTGAGCTGCTACAATGCTTTCCTTATCGATCCAAGTTATGAAGGTAGGAACAAATCATTGTACCAGTTAACTGCCCCCTGCCCATATGCCCTGTTCTCCGGCTGAAGCTTCGCAACCCATCAAACTTTGAACTTAGTTGCAGAGTCATACTTCAGCTGTAGAATCATTGTAATTCAGTAGCTCAGGTAAATATTGAGTTGAATAATAAAGACAAATGATATTTATGAAATAGAAGATGATTATGTACTTGCTATGCCATAAACCTTGTAAACTGATACCCAAATTAGAATTATGAAGGTCAAAAAGGGGAGAATGGAGTATAAGAACGTTGTCAAAAAGAGGCAATTTTCGGGTTCAACGTAACCACACCTAAACCTTTTGATCTATAACAGAGCTTTGGTCTATGTACTGAAATCAAATAATATCTTGTGTAATTGCATAGTGGTTTGTGTTTGGTTTGATGAACCTCCATGAGAAAAAATGATGTCAATTCCATGAATCATATCATTGGAAGATCTTATCAAAGGATCTTAGCTCGAGTGGTTTGGTGAACAATTCATTTCCCTAGCTGCACGGGTTCAAGTCTCTAGAGACATGTTGTAATTGGCCCATTTGTGGCATTTTATGAAATAGTTGTACCTGGTGTAATAGTAGAAGTTGATTTTTCAAAGTTACTGATTCTCTGCAAATTCTTGTTCTGAATTAAAAAAAAAAAATATCATTGGAAGATCCTGGGAAGAAAAATAGTGGGCCACCACAATAGCATATTGCATTTGAAACACTCGACAAAGGCTTTGTATTATGGTATCAAGAGGTAGTGGGTAGGTAGGCCAAGACTTAGACTAGCCTGGTGCAGTGCATCCTTAATCAACAACCTGCGATTTCAGATCATAGTCCATCTCCTTGGTTTTGTCTCCCAACTACCTTGGATTCATTTTTTGAAGTTCTTCCTGCTAGAGTCTAGTTAGATCTTCTAAATACATTTTGATGGGCTAATTGAATAGCTTTTTCTTTAATATTAGGGCCTCTAACCTCTCGTGTTGCGTAAAAATGAATGATCAATGAGACATCTTTGTTGAGCCAAGTTCTATCCAGAGACATACCAACCAAGCCTAAATTAGTGGGAAAAATTTGACAACTTTTTGAAATGCATCACCTTGTTTGGTTGTTCCGTTAACTTGGAGGTTGAATGTTTTAAACTTTCTTTGCCTTTCTTCTTCATATTTTCCTTCAATGTCAATATCCAGTAGGAAGGCTTTTGTATTATGGAGTTCATAGAACCTTTTAACCATTGAGACCTAAGATGATGTGCTTATAGACTCCATTTTAGCACTATCAAATCCATATGTTTCTCCTTATTAGCAACAAATTATGTTGAAGGTGCAGGTATCTCCTCTTGGTGGTTGTTGATTGTGTTCAAAACAGAAGAAGATTTTAGTCTAGAAAGGGAAGATTCATCTTTAGTAATCTGTGTAAATAGATTAGAGATTGTTTTTTGTTGTTTAGTGATAAGGAATTGTTGTTCTTTAACAATCACAGTTAGCTTAGTAAACTACAGTTTGAAAGCTTTGATCTGATGTAATGTCTCTTTCTGAAGAGGTGAGTCAATGAATGGTGATAGGGTTGAATTGCTCGTGGACAAGCACAAAGACTCCAGTAATTTAGTTATTTGATGACATTTCTATAGTGGTGTTAAGTAATTATAGTAAAAAGTGATTTTAATTAAAAAATAAAACCTTATAAAGTCACTTTAATAAAGAAGGGGAAAAAGGTGCCCATGGTATTCGGGTTACCCATGGTATTCTGGTTACTCATGCAACTAAAAGGAAGACTGGAGCTTGCTCTTGGATATGTTAAATTGGTTATTGATTTCTTAATTGATCTGAGAGCTCGTGGAGCTTGAAAAAGGTTAAAAGTCCAGTGTGAGGAGGGTAGTTTTTGTTAGTTTTTGGAGTAGCAGCGGACAAGTGTTCTAGTCTCTATGATGTAAGAGGCTAAGGAACACAAGGTCTCCAAAACCCAGAAAAGGTTTCACGAGACAAGACTTTGAAAGTTTGAAACACCTTAATTAAATTAATTGCCAATAATTTAATTATTTCCTAAGTTTAACTTAGGCAAGTTGGTTAATTAAAGTTAATTAATTAAGATAATTCAATTTTTCTCTAGAGACTTATATTGATGGAGGCAAAGTGATCTAAGCCATTGATCGAGATTAGATCTTGGCCATCAGTTGCCCAACAAAAAATTATAAGAGCAAGTCGAGGACTTGGAGAAGGGACATTGAGTATCATTTGAACAGTTTGACTACCCAACTTGTAGACTTCAACAAGGGCACAGTTGAAGCTAGGGAAGCATCAAAGCAAGGGTAGCAGCAGAGATTTGGGATCAAAGATTCTGGAAGAAGATTTCCTCAGTATTTCCAGTGTCAAGGAGACAGGAAAGAGGAGGCTGAATTATCTGCAGAGGAGGCCATACAAAGCAGTGCATATAGCCAGAAACCATAGTGCGAGTTGTCGGAAGAGACTTGTTTCAATCGCTAGAGGTCGGATTAGGATCCCGGAGGTAGAGTGAGTTAGTTCCAGAGGCAGAGGGAGGTTGGACGTCTCACCTGGAGGCAGATTCAGGGTTGTACAAATTTATCTTGAGCAACAATGCACATTTCCCAGAGGCAGTGCAAATAGCCTAGGAGAGTGCAAGTTTCCGGGATTGGACCAGATTTAGTTGTAGAGGGAGATCTTGGATCTCCAGTTATTTTGCCAGTCATGATTAGTATTATCCGGAGGATTCCCATAAAAGGCATCCAGTTGATTGTATTCTCAAATTGTTGCATAATAATAAAACCCTCATTTGCTGCACTGGTTTTCCCTTCGGTGTTTTTTCCAGGGACAATTGTCCAAAAACGACGGTGCCAATTTTGTGTGTTCATTTATTTCTCAGTTCTGTATTTTTATTTCTGCAACATTTTTTTATTGTGAAGAATGCATCGATGATTTTATTGTTATTTATCGAATAATAATGCAGAAGACAAATGAACTGCTAAAAATTAGAAGATTAAATTGCAGATGCATTTAAGGAATTTTCACACTTTCGATGGTGCGAGATCCACCTTAGCTGATCTGGCCAGATTGGTTTTGGTGTTGCAACAATACACCTTGGCCAATCGATAAGGACATATCGCTTCGCATCACTGATTTGTGCTTATATTGAAGGAGGAAGAATCATACAGATTCCTCACTAGAGCTCAACAGAAAAACTTATTTGTCAATGATTGTGGGAGTTGGATGAAAAATTATTCGTCACTGCAACAACTTTATTTAGTGGAGGTCGAATTATTGCAGATTCAGAAGATAATTTGGAGAATTTTAATTCATCAAGCGGAGGACGTGTCATTGGGGCCGAATTAGGGTTCTTCTAGCAAAGGTCGAAATCTCATGGCTGAGTTGAGCAAAGGAGAGAATTAATTACTAGGGTTTTGTTGTTTGCAAATGTCATGCTGGTACAGGGCAAAGAGAAAGTTCAAGAGGCCAATTTATTTAGCAAACTCTTGGGCCGAATTGAAAAACTCATGGGTAAGAAGGAGGCTGAAAACCCTTCGCCGAACTGAAAAAATTGTGGGGCTGAAAAGAGGTCGAAAACACCTAGGCCGAATTGAAGAAATTCGTGGAAGTCACCAGGCTGAATTGATTTGAGTCGATTCACTTCGTGGGTTAGCCATTTTGAGTCCAATTTCCCTGAAGGGGGACGAGACCATCTTGCTGGATATTAAAGAGCCACCAAATTGTTACCTATTCAAAGGGCCAAATTCCCATTGTTAAAGGGGCTGAATTGCCAAATAGAGGGTCGAACGAAGGGACAAATTGTTACCCTGTATCAAACCCTAGGTGGACAAGATCCTTGTTCTTGTAGCTTGCAGTGGTCAGATCACAAAGTGGAAAGGACCCTTGGAGCACATAATTAGGGTAACAAGGTTAGGCAGTTCATCTCCTCAGAATGACAAGCTCTGCAGATTAATTTTGTCCCAGAAAGAGAGTAGCGAATGCACCAGGTTTCTTCAAATAAATGTCTTAATGTAACCCCTGAATTTACGTAATAAAAAGGTGCAGGCCTTGGTATTGATCAGTACTGGTGTTGGTGTGTAATGTGCATTCTTTCCTTGCCAGTAATGTATTTTATTGCGTAAACACTTGGGAATTTGCCTTTATTGTACACATTATTGCTTACAAGGGTTTGACCAGGTACTAGTATCTCGCTGTTGAAATTTTTTTATAAGTCAAAATTCAGAAGAATTAGTGAGATAGGATATAAGAGACATTACAGTGTCCCGAAATCCATTTAAATTCACATATAGGGGACATTACATCTGATTTTCGAGGGAAGTTAGTCCCTCCTGGGACTTCCTTGTGTAGAGAGAAAAAAATAAATCTGGTGTTTCGATGCAGGTTGGACAGAATCTCTGTGCTGCATTCATTGCATCTTATGTGTTGTTATATTGCCTATAAGATTATCCCTGATCTTATGTGATTTTATTCTTTAGGGATGGCTTTTGGTTTGTTCCACATTTAGAGGATATATGTTTCAGCATGACCATGGCATGCCTTTGTCTGTTGTTCCGTGGATGTTTATTACGTTTATTGACATGGTTTTAAGCATCAACTGTGCATTCAAATGTTTGCCAACTTAGTGCATGTATCTTTTACTGATATATTTCATTCCAGACCTACTGTCTCATTGACACTGCTGGAATCAGGCGAAGAGCAGCTGTAGTTGCAGCAGGCAGCAAGACTGAATCATTGTCAGTGAATAGAGCATTTCAAGCGATAAGACGCTCAGATGTTGTGGCACTTGTTATTGATGCAATGGCATGCATCACCGAGCAGGTATCATTATACCAGATTTCTTGACAACTTTTCCTTTGTATCTACCCTTCTTCCTTTATTTTCTGTTTTGTAAATTCATTTTTGTGTTATTATAAGACGTATTTCCGAAAAAAGGAATCCTTTAATTCACCAGTAAAGTAATATCTTGAGCTACAAATGATATGGAGTTTTGTACCTTATTTGCAAACCCTTGATTATTTCCTGGCAGTGCCTTTGCTTCAAATTAAAAGTTCTAAACGTTCATGTCTTCATAACTTGGTCTGACAGGAACAATTGTTTCATGAGTATTGTGCAAATGCTGATTGCATTTGAATAATTCATTGGCCACTTTTGTCCTAGGATGTAAATTTTTCAGTATTTTAATTTGGCATTTGCACCAAGAGGAGCAAGGTGCTCTTACAGCCTGGGGTGAAAGAAAGGTGTCATGTTAGCCATGTCACATGTGTAATGCAGCACACAGTACACCAATAATATAAAATGAAAAAATAAAATGATGTCCGATGTCTGATATCGAAATGGAAATTAAAACAAAAGAGTTATCCTTTTAGTTCTTTTAAATTAGCATGGATCCATCTTAACCCCTGATCTTTCAAGTGGCAATAGTTTTGAGTTTTCCTTATCCCTCTTGCTGTTTAATAGATCCAGTGTTGAGATGAGTTGTTAATTATCAGTTCAGCTTTTGGTATTTTGTCTGTAGCAAGTTGGTGACTAAGGCTCCTAACTCCAATTTATAAGTAGTAGAAATCTTTTCTTTATGTACTTTGCTTCAATATTGTAATTTCAAGGAAGTCTATGTTTTGTTAGAGAATTAAGATGGGTGTTGATATGTGGGTTCTTTGATTGCAGGATTACAGGATTGGGGAAAGAATAGAAATGGCAGGGAAGGGGTGCATTATAGTTGTTAACAAGTGGGATACTATACCTGACAAAAACAATCAAACAACATATTTTTATGAACAAGATGTCAGGGAGAAGCTTCGTGTCCTTTCCTGGGCTCCAATTGTTTATGCATCTGCAACCACTGGTCAGAGAATAGAAAAGTATGCTTAAACTCAATAGATCCTATTTTCCTATTTGGAATGGGAGAAACATTAATATTATAATACCATCTACATATTATGATCAGACAAATAAGCTTCTTTTCTTCTGGAGTATTATATACTTCTCTTTATAGGTTTACAATTTGGTTCCCTTCCTACTCATTTTATTGTCTATTCTTTTTTTCTTTCCTTTATCTGAGAATTGGGAATCTGCCTAGGAGATGTTATAGGCACTCCATGCAACATTGTGAAAGGTCATATTCTCTCCAGTCCTATTGACTTGTTTTGGTCATTCATGAACATAAATATAATTTCATTTTATTTCATAGTGAAGCTATCTATATACAATAAATGACTTGCTGTACCTAAAGCGGGTATATGAATTCCTTCTTGATGATGTCATATTTCTAGGAATTATATGCCCCTTTCCTTAAATGGCAATAAGCCTTTTTTCTGCAATTGATTCATCAACCCTGTATCACCTCATTGCAGTTTACTCCATTTATGAACTCCGTTGGTAAGGAAAATGGGCTTTGTGGCCTCAAAATCTGACAGGTCGTGTGAGGGGAGTTCACAAGACAAGGGGAGCTCACAAGACAAGAACTAGACTAAGTGAGGTGTGGCTCACTGTCACCACAGCCACCACCTCCTGCTCTTTAGTGGATTTGCACCACAAGGGAGGCTTCCCTATATTAGGTTACCTAAAGGATATATCAAGTCCAAGGGTTAGAGGCAAGCTTGCGGGGGAGCGCGCCCCCCCCCCTCGCCGCCCCCCTCGATCCCACTCCCAATTCGTGCTCCAGTCGGGAGCGCGCTCCTTAACAAAAAAATTTGCTCCCTGTTATTTTTCAAGTCGACTTAGGGAGCGTCACTCCCAATGCTCCAGGAGCGATTTTTCCAACCTGGGAGCAGTCGGGGAGTGATTGCTCCCGACCGCTCCCGAGTTGGAAAAATCGCTCCCGTTTGGCAGTGAGCGACGCCCGCACGATGTGGGAAAGGCGACAACGGCGTGGAGAAAGGGAAGGGGAGGGCAGGGAAAAAAGGGAGGGAGGGGAGGGGAAGGGGGAGGAATAAATAAACCCTCTCCCTCTCATTATTCATTTCATTTCTAAGTGTGAGAGAGTGAGAGAGAGCAAGCGAGAATTTGGAGCAAGGAGAGGAGTTTGAAGAGCTTGCAAGGGGAGATTGGAGGCCAAAGAGGTAGGATCTAGATTCTACACTCTAATCTAGCAATTTTATTTTTTATTTTTTATTTTTTTTTATGTTGATTGCTAAATAAATAAATAATTTTTTTCTCTATTTCCCATTACCATTCCCATTTCATTTTTTTGCAGATTCAAATCTTCAAATTTCAAACATTATGGTTATATTTCTTGGCATTTTCTTCTTCTTGGTTTCTTTCTTGGTTATTATGGTGTTGGGGAGTAGAAAAAGGAGGGATGAACATGAAGAAGAAAGGGATGAAGAAGTGGGTTATAGTGGATTTGATGAAAACCCTGGAGAGGAGTACCTTGATGGGGAGGAGCTGGAGGAGAGTGAACATGATTCAGCTCAAAAAACTAAAGAAGACCTAACCCCATTGTGGAAATATGTTACTAGGCTTGAAGCAGGGAAAGGGGGTGGAACCACTAAATTTCACTGCCCCCATTGCAACAACAATTACACAGGTTCATACACCCGTGCCAGAAAGCACCTCTGCACGAAAAGGCCATGGAATTGAGATAAACAAATAGGAATCAAAACTTGTACATGTGTGTCGGCAGTAGAGAGAGCCAAATACATAAGGGAAGAGGAGGAAGCCCAATTGATCCAGGTGGCTCCAGACACATGTAGAAGTCCAAGAGGGCCCAGGAAGGGTCAAAAATAAAAGTGCTTGGATTGTGCTCGAACCAGGTTCATGTTGAAGATCTTGTCATCATGATCATAGTGGTGCGAACGGTTCGTCAAACTGAGTCCGTATGTGAAAGTTAGGAGCAATCAAACTTCAGGGTTGACTTGGGTAACTGGGCAGGCTTAAGGAGGCAACAATTTGGACAAAACGCGGCCACCGGATTCCGACCAACCTGGGCCAGATTCCAGGCGAATTTGTGGCATGTTTAGTTTGTCTCCTTCAATCATTTTTTGAATTTTCAAAAATGACCAATTGCTGTTAAATAAAACAAAAAATAAAAATTTTAGGGTGGCGGGCCACCAACCCCGCCACCCCCCATATCCAATGTATGAAAATAAAAAATATAATTAATTATGGGCCGACGGGCCATGAACCCCGCCGACCCTCCCTCAACCACCGTAACTAAACATTTAATAAGGGGTGGGTGGCCATGACCCCGCCACCCCCAGAGCTCGCTCAACTAACCCATGTATTAATGGTGGGGGCACGAGCTATCAACCCCGTCGCCCTCTCCACCTCCCATCGATACAACAAAACGCTGGCGGGAAGAGGGGCACGGGCCATCAAAAAAGTGGACCCGCCGCCCCACAATTTAAAACCATAAAACAAATATGTATTAAAAATGGGAGGGGCAGGGTTTGACCACCCGACCCCTCCTCAACGAATTTTTTTAATTAGCCATTGCACCCAACAACCTTCATTGGGTAATCCATCCACCAAGAAATATATCAGCCTTTTTGCATAGCACGCCAGGAGGAGGCTAGGAGTGAGCACGGATTTCTATGCAGGTGGAACCTTGAGCAGTGCAGAGAGGGGGCCGGAACCATGATCTGAGCAATTTCTCCAGGGTGCCAGATTTTCATTTTGTCAGTTTTCGACAAATTTTATATGGTTTCAGCATTTCTCGACACCATGAAATCAACGGTGCTGTCCATTTCTCCATCAGAGGTCTGTAATTTTCGAGCTTCTTCAATTTTGGAGGTATACGGTTGTCATTTTGGTTTTTGATGTACTCCCATTATTTTGCCATCTATTGAAAACAGGGCCTCCCCACTAATTCGAGAAGGGCTCGGAGACGTAGTCCCTCCTGGACAAACTCCGATATCAATCTAGTGTCTTCTATGCGTGATTTGCTATTCTTCTCTTCCTCTTCTTTTATGCACTTGTAATTTCATGGTTAAATGCAAGCTTAATATGTAACTCTTTAATGCATCACAAGGAAAAGATTTTTGGGATCAAGTGGTATCAGAGCTGGTCTTTGTAGATGTGAATTGCATGTTTGTATGCTAACAAGAAACAAGCTCTGAAGAGGCGAAGGGAAACTAAGGTATTTCGATCCCAAAGCAGGGCGTGCAGATTGAAGGAGAAAGTTGAAACATGGAAGATGAAGAGTCTCGTTATGAAGAGGAGCTCAATTTCTGCAAAACCTTCTATACAATGACAAAAAATGTCGGTCAATTGCTTTCAAGGTTGGAGAAGGCAGAAGGGAAAAAGGTAGAAGAACAAGGGTCAATGCATGGAAATGGTGGAGAAGAACCCCCTCCTTCTCCTTCCACGAGTGAAAGCTCTTCATCCTCTCGTTACCATCATCATAGAAATTCAAGGGGTGCATCTAAGAAACCTTTCTTTAAATTAGATGTCAAATTTGATCTACCCATGTATAGCAGTGAAAGTAATGCAGAAAAGCTTAATAATTGGTTTAAGCAAATTGAGATCTACTACAGGATTCAACAGATCGAAGAGGACGAGGCAAAGATTCAGTTGGCCTCTCTTTGACTGGGTGGCACCGCTCTCGTTTGGTGGGAGAGCAAATTGTGAAGGCGTAAGAGTGTGGGTAATATTTTTTCCTCATGGCCTAGTTTCATTTCTACATTAAAGGAACAATTTTATCCCTTGGGTTATAAGCAAAATGCCTTAATGGATTGGCAATACTTAAGGCAAGGCAGAGGTCAGGCTGTTCAAAGCTTTACCGAGGAGTTTAGAAAACAAGCACTTAATTTGGGCATTGCACTTGACTCACTTGAAGTGGTAACTAAGTATATTGGATCATTACATAGTTACATTAGACATTCATTATTATTATTTTAACCTACTACCATTGACTCAGCTAGTGTAAAGGCCATTCATCTGGAAAACAGGGGAACACATGAACGAGATGACCACCCAAAGAGAACCGCAGTAGCCAAGAGAAGGGGAGCAAAGCCCTCTTGTACACATTGTGAGAAAGAAGGGCATGATGAAGAAAATTGCTAGAAGTTGCACCCTGAGCTGAGACCTGAAAGGAATGACAGAAAGGGGAAGCAGAAGGTTGTCACCACCGTGCAACAAAACCTAGATTTCAAGTCTGAGGAAGATGAGAAGGTTGCAGCTGCAGGATTTGCACGAGGTAGGCCCATTTACTTGGGGTCCGATTTCGGCGATGGAACGAAGTTTGCAGCCCTTGGGATCACAGTGGGAGGACCGATAGATTTGGGGTCTAATTTCGGCCACGAATCAAGGATTTCAACAAACATAACGAAGAGGGCACTCCCCGCAACAGGTCTCCAAGAACATGGGGAGATAAACCACCGCATCCAAGCAGAGAATGTTGAGCTAAGGAGGCTTCTACAGGAGGCAAGGGAAGAAAAACAAAGATTACTACGCTAGTTGCAAGCCAAGGATGAGGACTTGGAAAAGCTGCAGCATCGCTATCCAGAGGTAAAAAATGATTCTCTGATTTCATATGATTTTCATGATGATGAATTCGCTGTTTTTGAAAAACATACTATAAGGATTGGATCCAAACTATTGAAGAAAATGGGGTATCAAGGAAAGGGCCTCGGCATCAAAGGACAAGGCATCGTAAACCCCATCGAAGTCGAGGAATTGCTGTGTCGTGCAGGACTTGGATACGCCAAAAAGGAAATGAGAGAAAGCTCCAATACACCTAGTAATTAGCAAACGACAAACGATGAAATTACCTCCTCACAGTCCAGCGATAGTGAGGGTCCCATGAACACTTATCGAAGGAACATTGGGGGAAGCGCCCCAAGTTTGGAGGAAAAGGAATCGTTGTAGTCATTGCAACAAAGAGGGACACCAACAAATTGTGTGTCAAATGTTCCGTGCTCTGGAAACATCGCTAGACGAGCCGAAAGGTGAACATGTTCAACAAATGGATCCACCCCATTCACGGTGGTCCATTTTATTAAGTTGGTTTTTTTAGAGGTAGTAGCTTGTTATGGCCACCATTGTAAATCATTTGTTGCAAGTAAATGTAAAAGTGATGGTGTGTCTCCCATCACTTCAAAATGCAACGATGATATTTTGGCCTTTCTTTATTAATAGTTGAGATATTGATTGCTTTTTATGTAATCCTTCGCCAAGGAGTGTGTGTTATAAACTCTTGGCAAGGAAGGGTTGTTAAGTCATGTGTGGTGTGCATGATTGCAAAGAATGTATTAGTTTTGCATGCAGGTGATTGAAAGTGTGGATTGAAAAGGACACAAACAATGTGCTAAGTGTAAATACTTTTGGGGTCCAAAAGCTCCTCAGTGGGGAGGATTGATCCAGGTGGCTTCAGACACATGCAAAAGTCCAAAAGGGCTCAGGAAGGGTCAAAAATAAAAGTGCTTGGATTGTGCTCGAACAAGGTTCATGTTGAAGATCTCATTGTTGTGATCACGGTGGTGTGAATGTTTCGTCAAACCGAGTCCGTATGTGAAAGTTAGGAGCAATCAAACTTCAAGGTTGAATTGGGTGACTAGGTAGGCTTAAGGAGATAGCAATTTGGGTGAAACTCGGCCATCGGATTCTGGCCAACCTGGGCCAGATTCCGGGCGAATTTGTGGCATGTTTCATTTGTCTCCTTTGGTCATTTTTCGAATTTTCAAAAATGACCAATTGTTTTAAATAAAACAAAAAATATAATTTTGGGGTGACGAGCCACCAACCTTGCCACCCCCCATATCCAATCTATGAAAATAAAAAAAAAATTAATTATGGGCTGACAGGCCATGATGCCTGCCGGCCCTCCCTCAACCAATGTAACTAAACGTTAATAAGGGGTGGGCGACCATGACCTCGCCACCCCCAAAGCCCTCTCAACTAACCCATGTATTAATGGTGGGGGTGTGGGTTGTCAACCTCGCCATCCTCTCCACCTCCCATCCATACAACAAAACGCCGACGGGTAGAGGGGCACAGGCCACCAAAAAGGTGGACCCGCCGCCCCACAATTTAAAACCATAAAACAAACATGTATTAAAAATGGGAGGGGCTGGGTTTGACCACCCGACCCCTCAATGAATTTTTTTAATTAGCCATTGCACCCAACAACCCTCATTGGGTAATTTGTCCACCAAGAAATATATCAGCCTTTTTGCATAGTGCGCTGGGAGGAGGCCAGGAGCAGGCATGGATTTCTATGCAGGGGGAACCCTGAGCAGTGCAGAGAGGAGGCCAGAACCATGATCTGAGCAATTTCTCCAGGGGGCTAGATTTTCATGTTATTAGTTTTCGACAAATTTTATATGGTTTCAGCATTTCTCGATGCCATGAATTCAATGGTGTTGTCCATTTCTCCATCAGAGGTCTGCAATTTTCGGGCTTCTTCAATTTTGGAGGTATAAGGTTGTCATTTTGATTTTTGATGTACTCCCATTATTTTGCCATCTAATGAAAACAAGGCCTCTCCACTAATTCGAGAAGGGCCTGGAGACGTAGTCCCTCCTGGATGAACTCCGATATCAATCCGGTGTCTTCTATGCGTGATTTTCTATTCTTCTCTTGCTCTTCTTTTATGCACTTGTAATTTCATGGTTAAATGCAAGCTTAATATATAACTCTTTAATGCATCACATGGAAAAGATTTTTGGGATCACCAATACAAATCTAAAAGATCAAAAGGGTTTCTTTGAACCAAGCTCACAATCACATGCACAAAGAACTCCTTCAGCATCCTCCTATGGCAGTGGATATGGAGGCACAGGGTCACCAAACATCTCTTTAAGGCGTAGAATCATATCATATTTCCTTGACGAAGGGTGTAAGAATGATGTGGATTCAAAAGTCTACCAGTTTCTCTATGCATGTGGGATACCATTCAATGTTCTTCGATCACCTTATTGGCATGAAATGGTTTCTGCCATAAATGATGCTCCTAAAGGATACAAGAGCCCTGGGTATGACAAGGCTAGAACCGTTGGACTTGATCATGAAAAGGCAAAAATATCACATTCTTTGAGTAGAATGACAAATTCATGGACTGAGCATGGGGTGTCCATTATATCTGATGGATGGACAAATGTAAAAGGCAAGCCATTGATAAGTGTTCTTGCTGTGACTGTTAGTGGTGCCATCTTTCTTTCAGCATATGATTACTCAGACAAGTTCAAGACCGGCATCAACATTGCAGAACCACTACTTGAAACAATGGACCATATTGGGCCATACAATGTCATCCAAGTCATCACTGAAAATGCTGCTAATTGTAAGGCTGGCGGAGCAATTATTGAGGATAAATACCGCAACATATTTTGGTCTGTGTGTTTGGTTCACACAATGAACGTTTTGATGCATGATATTATTAAGAACAAAACCAACAATACAAATGGATTGGTGATTTGTACAAGAGGCAAAAAAATGATAAAATTTATTACAAATCATAGCAATACCCATGGGCTTTTCCACAGTCACGTAAGATTGGCGCTGTTGAAGATTGCGAAGACTAGATTTGCTAGCTATTACCTCACCTTCAGGCGCCTTTTGAAGGTAAGAGAGTCATTGGCTAGCATGGTATCAAGTCCACACTGGCAGATATTAAAGGAAAGGGCTACAAATGCAGCTGATAGGCAAGGTTTTGAATAGGTGGAGGAGACCGCTCTTGATGGTCAGTTTTGGGCACGTGTGAGGCAAGTATTGGAATTCACCAAGCCCATTTATCACATGATTCGTTTTGCAAATACAGATAAACCAGTGATTGGGGAGGTGTATGAGCAGATGGATACCATGTCGGGGCAAATAAAAGATGTTGTTCAAAAAGATGATCCCAACTTGTATACATTGATTCACAATTGTGTGTGTACATGGTGGAATAAACTTAATGTTCCACTACATGCCTTGGCGTATATTCTTATGCCAAAATACTACTCTCCAACTTGGTTGGGCCAACCTACCTTGGGGGTGGGGTTAGGGTCAAACCCCATATGGATCCAGAGGTAGCTACAAGATATATGGAAGCATTAGACAAGTTGGTACTTCATAGGGAGGAATGTGCTAATCTGTGTCTTGAATTAGGCATATACTTCAGTTGCATTGGTTTGTTTGGTTCTTTGCATGCAATGGAAGATAGAGATAGATTTGATGCTCTCACATGGTGGGAAGCATATGGCAGCATGGGACTTTTGCCAAAATTGGAAAAAAAAATTCTCTCACAGGTTGTAAATACTTCTTTTGCAGAGAGGTGTTGGCGCACCTACAGCTTCATACATAATGTGAGAAGAAACAGACTCAATGAAAACCAAGCAGAAAGCTTGGTTTATGTGCACTATAACTTGAGGTTGTTTGAGTCATTGTTGTGATCGGACTTATGAGGATCCAAGATATAAAATTTGGGATAACCAACCAGAGGACGATAATTTGGAGGATGGCACTATATATCTTGAGGAACTGGAAGTAGACCTTATGAGAGAGGAAGACGAAGCCACAACCATGATGTTGAAGTTTCCAAGTTTACTTAGTTAGAAACCCTCCATGCACTTTATCTGATTTATTCCTACCTACTTGTTATTTTACTTAACAAGTTATTTATAATGTAAATATTGAAAATAAACACTACTGCATGCTCAACATATTACAGATCAACAACTAAAGGAAACAAAAATAATCACACTATATGACACCATTATTTTTGGACTAATGTCCTTGGAAAAACCCAATGTGGGAAAACCAGTGCAACTATCTAAGGGTTTTCTTATTAAGCAATATCAGAGTACAATCTGGGTGCCGAAACTGGCCTACCCAACAGAGAATTTCCTTGGCAGTAATACCTCTCATTTTCTGACAAATCTCTTGGCTGAAACCTCGGATAAACCTTCCGGCAGCTACTCAGCACAAATCTGCCCCAGAAACCCCAGTATTGGCCTCTCTCTGGACTGCGTCAGCCCCTCTCTTCCCAGTGCTGGCTCTGTGTCACCCTGGATGGGTCTGCATTAGCCTTAGGAGGCCCTGTGTCAGCCCTCTGGCCCTCTGCGTTAGCAAGCTGGCCTCTCTGAGCTCTGCGCAACTCTCGACTGCCTCTTCGTGGCCTTGCATGAGCCCTAGCTGGCTCTGCATCACTTTCCCCAGCTACTGCGTTGCTCTCCCAGCACTATCTCTGCCTCTCCGTCTCTATGTACTCAAATGCCCCTCAGCTGCATCTCTTGATCACTAATTCTATCCCTCTTAGCAAACCCTGCTCTAGATAATAGAATCACTGATCACTCTGGTGTACTCTCCAAGTGAGCCTCAAGCCTCCTCTTATACTTTTCTTGTTGACATATCAACGACCAGAGATTAAGTCCCTAATCAACGGCTAAGATTAGATCTAGTTTGATCCATGTCTTTTGGACCATTCTAACACAGTTTCATATTAATCCACATTAATATTTTATTTTCCATAAGTTTAGACTTAGGGACTTCATTAAAAATATTAATTATTTTAATATCTCCTGAACTGTTTAGAATCTGCACAAACCCTTTTTGTGCCCCAACCTCTCCACCAAATTTCGTGGCTAGAGCACATCCGGTGCTACCCCAAATCAACACTCCCTCTTAGCGAGGACTGTGCTCTAGCAATACTCCTCACTGAGTATTACTCTGATCATTCGGCATCGGTACTTATGCTGATGCTAGGCCTTCCTGCCCAACATCGTATGCACTGCTGCATCCTGCACTGCTGCCCATGGTTTTTGCCACTACCACTGCTGCATCTGTACGACAACTCGCTCTGCATCCATGCTGCTGCTGGTCCTTTCTCCCAGCACTGCATTTGCATTACACCTCCTCTCATCATGTTGCATTGTGCTGCCCACTGCTGCACTGCAACTCAGTTATTGAGAAGTAACTTAGTAAGTAACTGATCTTCCAATCTGACCTCCCTGTTGGGCTAGAGACACCCACTGGATGCCAAAGCTCCCTCTGCCGCTGACAAGTGCTCCCTCTTTGACCTCTGCGCTGCTACAACAATACCCTTCATCTTGCACCGTTGCACACCTCTCTGTGCCATCTTGCACTAGTGCAACACTCTTGTGCCTCTCGCACTGTTGCAGCCTGCTAGCCTTGCGTTGTCTCAGGACTCCTGCACTGTAGCTCTGTCTGCCGCTCCATCCGCATTTGTCTCTACCCGACTCAGCGAGTCCTACTACTCCTCTTCACGGCTCTCGTAGCAAGGTCTAATCTAAGAGGTTGGGTACCTCAAGGATCTTGCCCCTCATCGCTTGTAGTCTGCCTCACTACAGCTCGATGTCTCCCCACTTCCTTTCAAGTGGTGCGTGTGCATTCATGGCACAATCATCGTCTGTCAAAACTTTCTTCTCTGCCTGTGCTAGCGCTGCCTTAGTCTCAGAAGACTTTGCCTTACTCTTCTTCCTTGGACACTGGGTTGCATAATGACCCAACTCCCCATAGTGGAAGCACTTGATCTTGGAGAGATCTTTCTTCTTCCGCTTTTCCTGTTTTCCCTCAGATGCTAGGGCAACATCTTCTTCCTGCTGCTTGACTTTGATCCCCTTATTGCTGCTACCGGTCTTCAACTGTTGTCTGATCTCTTCCTGGCGAAGAGTTGCCCACATCTTGTCCCAAGGTGGGAGAGTCCCTCTGCCCAGTATATTCTGGACAAATACCTCCTAGTCTTCTGAGATAGCATTTAGGGTTGTCCTCACCATCAACTCCTGATCTGGTGTCGCTTCTATAGCAATCAACTGATCTTGGATCTCATTTAGTCCTCTGAGGAAGGTGTCAATCGGTTCTCTCTTCATCTGATACGATTTCAACTGATTCTCAAGTAGCATTCTTCTCTGAACATAAGTATGTTAGTACAATTTCTTGAGAGCCTCCCACATCTCAAATGCCATTTACTTCTCAACTATGTGTGGTACTACATGATCCTTGACTCCATCAAGGATGATGCTCTTGGCCCTCGCCATTGCTTCCTCATACTTGTCGTTATCATTGGGGTCGACTGGGATAGTTGTTACCTTCAAGGCGAAGTTATTGACACGATTTCTGTCAAGAACTGATAAGATTCTGGCCGTTATATACCTAGGCGGGGTAATATGGGGTACCGAGGGAGGTACCCAAGGTAATAATGTAATAATGGGATGGGCCATAGTAATAAATAAGGTGGTTAACCCATATCATGTAAGGGACCACAAGTAGTTAATAATAATGTAAGGGGCCCATGGTATTAGTTGATGGTATGAGGAAACCATGGTAATGATGCATGGTATTGTATGTATGAGGCCTATATAGAGGCTAGAGACTCCACATGGAGGGATATGGAGAGAAGTATTCTTGTGTGAACAAGCATATGGCTTGTGGA